>CAUYQV010007750.1:0-50866 GCA_963574575.1 Galagoides demidoff
CCTATGGTCCCAGCTACTTGGGAGGCGGAGGCAGGAGACTCACTTGAGCCCAGGAGTTGGAGGTTGCTATGAGCTGTGATGCCATGGCACTCTACCCAGGGGGATAGCTTGAGGCTCCGTCTCAAAAAAAAAAAAAAAGAAAGAAAGAAAACCTATTTAGATACAATCAGAATGAATTCTTTTCCAAAACAATCCTTAAACTCTAGGCCAAGATTTTTGTTTAAGGTACACTCTATTTTTTCAAAAATTGGTGATATTGACATTAAAATTTTGATCCCAAAGAAGACTGTAACAATAGCCTAGGCCTATGAGAGATCTCACGATTTATAGAGGCATTACCAAACTAAAATTTATGCTGGATCATGCACTATAGTAAAGTCTTCACCAAAAGCTATGTGGTGTGACCAAGGCCATCTACTTCAGCGGGATAGCCTATAGGAAGTTTTTCCAAACCTAATTGAAGGGGCCATGTAGATGAGAGTGAGGTTGCACTGTAAATCTGCCACTCTTAGAGGGCCAACTTTCTCAATGCATATTGAACCAATATTCTTGCCATGAAACCATGTAAGCTAGATTCTGTGCCACTGCAGTAAAATGTTCCTCAATAAACTTGTTTTCACAAGAAGCTTGCCCACTCATGCGTCCCAAAGCTGTTGTAATCTTCATTGTTGAGGCTGATCTAACAGCAAGGACATTATTCTATTTCTTGACATGTTTAAAGTTCTCTAATGAATAAAGCTAACAGCTTATGGCTGCTTCGACTGTCACTTGATTACCCCGAAGGGATTTTTTTTTTGGTCTTTAAAATTGGCCTCCTAGTTTGTTTTTAACTACCTTGTGCACAGAGGTCTGAAGGGGACTGCAGATCAAAGATCAGTGCGCAACATAAAAAGCAGCTGTAGTTAATTAAAGGCAAATGAAGGACATCTGACCAGATTGTTTATGAGCCGCCTTGTCACACATTCAACAGTCTATAATCTCTGTGACCTTGTCCCTTGGTCCCGAACTGTCCCCAAACCTGAGAAATGGATACGGCTCAAGTTATATACAGAGGGGGAAAAGGAGAGGAATGTTCAGGGTTTGGCTTAAGTAAAAGAAGGCAACATGGAAGAAGAACAAGATGAAAGCTGCATTACCAGGATATGTGGAAGGCACCCAGTATTCCCATGATAAAGCAGCAGTTTGTTTCTCATATGCCAAGTTAAGTGGTTTGTTATAAAGATGTAAGTTCAATAATCAGATTATAAAAGGTACTGTTTGGGAGGTGAAGTGAAATAGGTATTCTGCTATGATCTGAAAGAAAATGACCTAGGAAAAATCTTACAGTATATACCAACTGAATGTTTAAACGTGTACAATTGTTCCCATGTAAAAAGATATTCAAATCTAAATCACTCGAGTAGAATAATGAATAAGTTTAGAGTGATACATGCTCATTCTAAAATTGAAAAATCCCAGAAACACGTATAAAAGAAAGTAAAATTCCCTCAAAACCAAGCCTCTGCGAAAATCCTGCTAAGATTTATAATTAAAACCCCCCAAAAGTTTTGGGTACGAACTGAAAAAAAGCAGCAAAGTGTCACAGTGCCTGTGTCCATAGATGGTCAAGATAACTATGACACGTGGATGGTGAAGCAAAAGTCTTGGTTCTGGCAAGTCATTTAATTTCTGTCAGCATCAGGAAAATGGCTTTCAGGGTCTTCACTGGCCTTTAAAGATGCATGTCCAGCACAGATAAAAGAAAAGCCATTGCATCCTCTAGGATCCCCAAAGCAACTGGACAGCTCCCGTCTCTGCCTGGCTTCTAGTAAAGAAGCACAGAAAGGCACATACCATGTCCCAACTTCCACTCTCTCTCAGTTGGAGATTGGGCATCATAGGGAAAACATCAGCTTCATAGAATTGTGTAAGGAAATACGGGACCAAATGTCTACCGATGATTTAGAAATTGTAAAATATTAATTATTTATCAACTATTATTAGCAACAACTGAGATTTTATGAAGAACACTACAAAATAATAGGGACCTAACTTTGAGGTTTTATCACGTACCTGGAGGTCCACCATATAAACAAACAAAAAAAGATATCGAAAATTTAAAAAGAAGTTCAACTTTATAGTGCAAGATGTGTACAAAGGTAGTCATCAAATCGACTGCAAAAATCTGAGAAGGGAGTATGAAATAAAGAGCATAGGTTTTGGTTTGCTTTGGTTTTGTTTGTTTGGGTTTTAATTAGCAAATTAAAGTGTGTACATTTGCCATATACAGCTTATTTGAGTTTTGATACACCTATCAGAACCACCAACCAAAATGAATGTTATCCTTTTCAAAGTTGCCACTTTGCTTACCTGCAAACATATTTAAAAAATTGTTTTAATTATCACTGTTTAAAACATTCTGAGACTTTATAATAGTCCCTTGAGCTTTGGTATATTATTTTAAATAACCTAAATTGGTATTTTTGAGGATGAATTCAGTCTCTGGAAAGAAGCAAGCATCAGATGGAACTAAGAGTGGGGAATACAGAGGCTGATCAGACTCAAGGATACTCTACCTTCAATTCCAAAAAAGATTTGGTCACATTATTATGAGACCGAAAGCCATGGCCGGGCACAGTGGCTCACCTCTGTAATCCCAACACTCTGGGAGGCCAAGGTGGGTGGATTGCTTGAGCTTAGGAGGTTGACACCAGCCTGAGAAAGAGAGAGACCCTGTCTCTATTAACAAAGAAAGAAAAAAAAAAGAGAGAAAGAAACCAATAGCCATATGTAGGACAAATTATTTTTGAAGAGAATTCTAAGAGTGAGTAACCAATGGAACCAATATTCAATTGAGTGAATAAAGTTGTGATTTCTTCTTCATTTAAAAAGCTGCACAATCTAATTTGGATTTGAACTGTTACTGAAGGATAGATAAAGTATAGTTGAAAGAGCAAAGAGTGAATTTC
The DNA here is from genome assembly GCA_963574575.1 of Galagoides demidoff. Classification (NCBI taxonomy): domain Eukaryota; kingdom Metazoa; phylum Chordata; class Mammalia; order Primates; family Galagidae; genus Galagoides; species Galagoides demidoff. The sequence goes on from CAUYQV010007750.1 coordinate 2,949, forward strand.
AGGGAGGTGTGATGATGTGAATCCCACAGGAATCTTGCAGCAGTGAAAATACTCTGTGATACCACAGTGGTGGATGCATGTCCAAGCGCAGAGAATACACCGCACCAAGAGTGAACTTTGATGTAAACTATGCCTTTGGGGTGATGAGTGTCAGTGGAGGTTTACTGATTGACAGAAATGTGCCACTCAGATGCAAAATAGTGGACCAGAGGAACATGGACCCTCTGTGTTTTCTGCTCAATTTCTCTGAGAACATAAAACTCCACTAAATATAAAGTCTATTGAAAAAATGAGGGTGGGAAAGGATAATGCATTTATGTGAAATAGGAGGGAAAAAGAATTAGAAAGCATTCTAGGCAAAGGATAAACAACTGTAACTGAAAGAGAAGGCCAGGTTAAAGAGATGAAGGTGTTTCTCTATGCCCAGTGCTGTCCAACAGAAGTTTCTGCAGTGATGGAAATCTTTTATAATCTATGCTATCTAATATAGGAACCACTGGCCTCATGCAGCTGTTTAGTCAAATGTGGCTAGTATGACTGAAGAAATAATATTTTGTTTTCATTTACTTCTAAATAATTTAAATCTAAATGGCCACATGTAGTTTGTGGATATTAGACAGTTCAAGACAGAACATGGAAGGATCTGGTGAGCATCACCCAGAATAGAGATGGAGGGTTATACTGGAGGGTTATACTGGAGGATCTTTCGGTTACGTTAAAAAGCATTATATTTATCCAAAGGAAGATGACAAACTAATGAAAATATTTAAGAAGGGGAGTAACTAGTACAATCAATTTACTATCCTTGGAGGTTCAGGCTGCAGTGAAAAGTATGGATTCAGGTTGGAGTGATAGTTTTTGTGGAGGGAAGGATGCCATCTAGGAAAGGCTATTGGATTATCCAGGCAAAAGTCATCATGACCAGGATAAGAGGTGGCAGGGGAAATAGAGGAAATTCAGGGGCATTGTGGAAGTGGAAGGAAGGATGGATTGAATTTGAAGAATGAGGGAGGTATAAAGGATGAATACATGAGACTCAAAAATGGTAGGTGGTGATGTCAAGTTTCAGGTGACAGACAGCAACAGATCCAGTTGGGGATATTGTGTGTGCGGGGCCTGTTAGGCATTCCAGTGGGATAAGACACATTTGGCCATGCACATAAGGATGGCCACTGAAGCCATGGGAGTGGATGAGACCATCCAGGGTTAGTTGGAAAGGAGAAGGAAAGATGGCCCAGTAAAAACCCCTGAAGAACACCAGTGCCCCGACATGATTCTTCTGCTTTTATGTTGGATTCAGGTTCACTCCTGTACACTGGAGCAAGGCATATTCATCTGCACATCCGGTCTTTTAAATATAACCCACAAGGAAACAATCAGTCTTAGCACCTCCCAGCTCTCTCTCATCGGCAAGTCCTTGAGATTCTTTCCCCACTGCTACCCCAGTTTTAGGACACACTGACAAATAGAAAGTGTTAGTCAAATTCAGTTTTCATTCAGCACATAACGTCAGATAAAATAAAGTGGACCTGAATGCAAAAAAAAAAAATTATAGTCGTGACAGAAACTGTATTAATCAAGTATGCTTTAAAAGAAGTTAGTAAAAACACATTTGGAAAAAAAAAATCCATAAGTGTTTCTCTTACCTGTAAATTTACTATCAAACAAATGTCCAGTGTTCTTCCTCCATCTCGGAAGCCATCAGCAAACTAACAACTAATCATCATAAATGCAAATCAAAACCACTCTGAGACATCACCTAACTCCAGTAAGATTAGCCGACATCATAAAGTCCCAAATCTACAGATGCTGGCATGGGGTGGTGAGAAGAAAATACTTCTATACTGCTAGTGGGATTGTAAACTAATAGAATGTTTTTGGAAAGAAGTATGGTGAATTCTTAAAGAACTAAAACCTGACCCTCCATTTGATCCCACAATTCTATTACTATGTATCTACCCAGAAGAACAAAAATCATCTTACCACAAAGACATTTGCATCAGAATGTTTATTACAGCTCAATTCATAATTGCCAAGTGTAGAAGCAACTCAAGTGCCCATCAACTGATGAATGGATTAACAAACTATGGTATATGTATACCATGGAATACTATTCAGCCATAAAAAGGTGGAGACTTCACAACTTTTATGTTTACCTGCATGGAGTTGAAACACATTCTTCTTAGTAAAGTATCTCAAGAATGGAAAAAAAATCCAATGTACTCAATACTAATATGAAACCAATATATAAACAATTATACAACCACATGAATGATAAAACACAAATATAGTCTAGCAAGGGGAAAAGAGGGAGAGGAGAGGGGGAGGGAGAAGGGCCACTGGTGGAAGGAGGGAGGGCAATTGGTGGGATCTCACCTAATGTGCACAATGTGAGGGTGTCCAGCACACCCCCTGGGCGATGGGCTCAACTACAACTTGAAGTAAGAATAATGTAACGTAAAAATTTGTACCTTCATGTTGATGTGAAATGAAAAAAAAAAAGAATGAAATACTTATGAATTTAATGTTAACTATTGTTAATTGCTACTTAGCAAGGAGACTCTCTGGTATTTTGCTTAAAAAACCCCCAACTAATCACACCATGAAATAAGGGAAAATACTGTTGTTGTTTTTAAGTAGAAGCATAATACGAACACTCCTAGCAAAGTACGAACACTGATGACACCATTTCAGAGAACTGTAGCTTGTCAGCTGTTTTCACCATGCAAATCAGAGCATTAATGGAGGGTGTCAGAGATCATGACCAATGTAAAGGTATGTAAGTGCTACTCCCAATTATTTAGGCATATCAGACTGTCAAATGCTCTTACGTAGGGAAGCAGTCCTAATATATCTGCTGAAATACTACTTCCTATACCTTAAATAGTCATTCAAACTTGAAGGCAATTCAAGTGTAAGTAAGAATCAAGATTATCTAACAGATACTTCTTCATAAATAGATTATAACAGCCCCAAACTTGGTCATTTTTTTCATTTAACAACCTCTTATTACTTAGTGTCTAGGATATATCAAGGTCTAGAAGGTTTTGAGTGTCGTCGTGAGCACTTTGGACTTTATAGTATGTACAAGGAAGGTGTCAAAGTACAAGATGGGAGGTGAGACATGGTGTTACCATGGCAACAGGCCCCCATCTGCATTGTCAAAGAGAGAACTCTGGCTGCAGAATGAGGGTATAGAGAGTTGCGAGCCCAGTTAGGAGGCTTTTACAAAACCTTGGATGGAAAAAAATTAGTTCCTGAAGCTTCAAGTGGTGATGGGGATGCAGAGAAAGGGATTAATCAGAAAGATATTTAGAAGTTGGTATGGGAACTGAAAAATAATGCTAAGGTTATTACCTAGGAGAATACAGTAGATCTTTTTGATTCCAGGGGGTATCTCTGAAGATATTAATCATTTCTTAGCCTCTATTTGTGGCACTCCTGGAAACATTACAAGAGCACTAAACTTTCATTACTGGCTTATTTTGGAATTACAGTCATTTCTTCACTGAACAGCCCTGACAAATATAGTTAAAAATCTGTCAGATTCTTAACTGAACCAGGAAGAACTTTTTAAATTATTTATTTAAATAAAAGATATTTTTATTGTATTTTGTAAATTCTGATTAGCTTCTCTAAATGAATCATGCTTATTTTTCAGTGTATGTTTCGATTCCCTTGAATTGTGATGAAAATTTTATTAGTTTTTAATATGACCAAAAGGAAAGAAAAAGAAACCAAACCTAACCCTTAGTTTTCTAAAAAGCATCATACTATAAAATTTAAAAGCTCAGTAGTTGCCATGAAGAGTGGATATTCTACTCTTAAAATGATATTTCTTCTATGACTCCTATGATCACTGTAGGAGTCTGTTATGACTGCTCTAACTACCACTACCATCACTAAAAACTAGCTCAGTCATCACAAAAGCACTGTGAAGAAAGTACCAATGTTTGCCTGATTGTATTAGAGCATAACAGTTGGGATCCCGACCTGTGGTAGACTAGAGGTCCCCAGTCACCTCACCTCTCCTTATTCCTGCCCTAGTGGAGGAGCAGTCTCCTGTATTGACTTCAAGCTTAAACACGTGATTCTCTCTGGATATTAAGACTTTGGTGTGTGTTACATAAGCAGAAGCTCAATAAGCCACTTGCACATTGACATTTGCTTCCGTGGTACACTTTCACTCCTTTTTGGAACCCACTGCCATATGCTAAAAAGCCCGAGGCCTTTTGGAGGAGAATCAAGGCACACCAGTGGCAGCCAACAGTTGGTACCATTTGCCAGCCATGTGAGGGGGTTATCTCTGCCACTGCAGCCTCAGTCACTATCTGATTGTCACACTAAGAAGCATCCTAATCAGGACCAGCAGAAGTATTGCTCATGTGAGGCAGCCCACAGAATCATGAGATGACAAAATAGTTGTCATTTTAAGCCACTAAGTTTTGAGGTGACGTGATACTTGGCAGTAGATAAGCAAAACTAAAAGCAACCAGTTTGGTCCCAAAGTTCCTGTTCTTAACCACCTTCTGTTTTTTTTTTGTTTTTTTTTTTGAGACAGAGTCTCATTCTGTTGCCCTGAGCAGAGGGCTATAGCATCATAGCTCAGCTCTTGGGCTTGAGCAATCTCTTGCCCTAATCTCCCAAGTAGCTAAAACTACAGGCATTGCCACTATGCCCAGCTAGTTATTTTTGGTAGAAACAGGGTCTTTCTCTTGCTCAGGCTGGTCTGACTCTCCTAAGCTCAAACAATCCATCCATGTTGGCCTCCCAGAGTGCTAGGATTACACACATGAGCATCTGGCCCTTAACCACTCTCTAAACTGAAATTAGCTGCCTAAATAATCATAAAAATATATATAACATGTTAAGCATTAATTTGATTACTATAATTACTTATTATTTTAAATCTATATTAATAAGTGGTCTACTAAATGTACTTATTTTTATAAATTGAGTCCAAAATGTATTCTGGGGATTAAAAACTAACAAACTACCAATCTATTGCTAAGAAAATTCAGTTTTACCACAAGAACTCATTTGTAGAAAGGATTATATCAATTTCACTAACTCTGCAAAGAATTTATGATAATAACATTCACTTATTCAATCATTCAACAGTTAACACTTACGGTACAAATACTACATTCTAGTAACCATGCTAAACAGTCTCCGTTAGGAGGTACCAGAAACCACGCCTCAGGTCACAGCTGACAAGTAGCAGAGCCTGAATCCAGACCCAGGTCAGAATAACTGGAGTCTATGCTCTGCCCCCACAACTGTGCTACACTTGGTGCTGCCCTACAAATGTCAGGTGCAAAACAAGTCCTAGTGGATTACCCCAGTCATGGTCCTAGCACCTGATTAAAGATATTACTGAATATCCAGTCTCATTTTTAAAAAGTGCCTATTCCTGTGAAACCACGAGAATTCTAGAGGAAAATGTAAGAAAAACTCGACTAGGTATCTGCCTAGGCAAAGAACTCATGACTGAGATCCCAAAGTAATCACAGTAACAACTAAAATTAATAAGTGAAGTTTGATTAAGTTAAAAAGCTCTGCATAGCTAAGGAAATAATCAACAGGGCAAATAGACAACCTACAGAATTGGAGAAAATATTCACAAGCTACATATCCAAAAAGGGGCTAATATCCAGAATTTACAAAGAACTGTAGCAAATCAGAAAAAAAAAAACCCAAACCAAACCCTATTAAAAAATGGGCAAAACACATGAACAGAAGTTTTTCAAAGGAAAAGAGACAAATGGCCAACAAAAATATGCAAAAAATACTCAATGTTGCTAATCATCTCATCAAGGAAATGCAAATCAAAACCACAATGAGATACTCTCTGACCCTAGTTAGATTGGCTTTAGTTAAAAAGTCAAAAACAGTAGATGCTGGCATGGATGCAGAGAGAAAGGAATGCTTACACACTGTTGATGGGACTGAAAATTAGTACAAACTCTATGAAAAACAGTACAGAGGTTCCTCACAGAACTAAAAGTAGACCTACCATTTGATTGAGTAATCCCACTACTGGGTACCTACCTAAAGGAAAAGGCAACTTTTCTTCAAAAGGACACGTGCTCAAACATTTACTATAGCACAATTCACAGTTGCAAAGATGTGGAATCAACCCAGTGGCTACAAACTCCTGAGTGGACTAATAAAATGGGGTATATGTGTACTATGGAATACTACTCAGCCATAAAAATGATGAACTAATACCTTTTGCAACAATCTGAATTGAATTGGAGACAATTCTCTTAACTGAAGCTTCTCAAGGGACAAGTCAGTCAAGGGACATGGCTTGGAAAGGAAACAATGGAAAACCAAACTCCACATGTACTGACTATTAAAATGGAACTAACCAATGAGCACATATGTGCATAAAGGGAAGTAAGAGAAATTGTAAATCAAACAAGGAGGAGGCATGGAGGGGAAAAAACATACCTAATGGGTACAATGAACGCCATTTGGGTGAAGGGTTGGAACTCAAACATTACAAAGTAATCCATGTACCTAAAACATTTGTACCCCCCTTAATATTTTGAAATAAAAAATACATATACTAGTTTCAATTAAAACTGATTAATTTACAATAAATCTATAGATCATTTAAAAGTTAACACACAAACATAATTTAATTTTTTTTAAAATATGGAATGCTTCACAAATTTGCGTGTCATCCTTGCGCAGGGGCCATGTTAATCTTCTCTGTATTGTTCCAATTTTAGTATATGTGCTGCCGAAGCGAGCACTATAATTTAATATTTAATGCATAAAATTCTTTAAGAGAGTCAGAAGTCTAGCTACATGTTAGACTTGCAAAGAATTTAAACATCTTCCTAGCTAAGTTGGTTTTTTAAATTCTTTGCTCAACCCTTTCCCTTGACTTGACCAAACCTGGAATATCCCAATCAAGTAAGGTACCCTTCTTTTCTCATACAATCAATCACCCTGAATTCTAACTTTCTACTCACCCACCTACCTCCTCATTCCAATGCCCCCATCCTGGACTGTAAGTATGCTGAGAACAAGAAACATTTCTCTATGATGTAGTAGCATCTGTGATGAAAGAATGAATTCCTGAGTGGAAAGAAAACTCCCTCCAATCTTTCTCCTTCATCTCCCCAGCAGCCAGTCATTTGAGCTGCCCTTCCACTTACCACTGACTGAGAAAATTTGTTCTTTCTATTGAGGGATGACAGTAGAAAACTTTGTTTTCATTATTTTGAAATCACTTTTCCTCCCTTCCATTTCAAAAGAGTATTATTAACTCGCTCAGCATGGGTTTAAGGACTAGAAAAGGATATAAAAAAAATATTTCAAATACAAAAGCTAAAGTATAATCTTGTATATAACTTAGGTAGTTAAAAGCAAAATATATCTTGAAAATAAAAAATTCTTTAAAGTAAGCTTAGGTGTGGTGATGTTTGAACTAAACTTTGAAGGATTTTAAGTTGAGTATGTTTACAATCCTTTCCCACCATTAATTGTAGCAAAACAGGGGTTAAGTCTGAGTGAAAAATTTTCATAGCCTATAGTAAATTATATGTTGTCAAAAAACCTTTAATAAATCATTTAATTGTCATCAGGATAAAATAATCATAGCAGGGAGGAGGTGGAGCAAGATGGCAGACTAGAGACAGCTTCTTTGCAACTGCACATGGTGAGATTGGGGAGAGAAGACTCCAGATACCTCAGGCTTGTAGGCTCCACCAAGAAACATCCTGCTGTGGGCATGGGGTGGCAGCAGGAAACTTCAGGACCCCAAGAGGAGGAGGAAAGCAGTAAAGCAGCAGCAAGTGGTTGCGATGGGTCTGAGGTTGGCCCTGCTGTGGCGGCAGCAACCACAGCAGCGGTGAGAGTTTGCAGTCAGGGAAAGCCTTCCCTTTGGATTTCTTTCTTTCTTTCTGTTTTTTTTTTTTTTTTTTTTGGACTCGGGCACTTGGTTAAGTTATCATGGGAGACCTTGGGCAACTGAGCAAATGACTTTGAACAGTGTTCAGAGGCTGGGACTGAGCTGCTAGGCGTAATAGATCTTTTATTTTTCAGCTACAGGTCGGTGCAGCCATTTTGTGAGAGCTGCCTTGCAGTCTTGGCCCTTAGGGTCTTAGAATGAGGCTGGTTCTAACAAGGCTGGTCTTGGCAGACACTTCTGGAGAGAAGCCAGTGACAAATGCTTTTCTGGGAAGGCCACTGCTTAAGCCCAGGGAAACGGTTTGGAAAGGTCAAGGCATGTCTATTAAGTGGGATTAGGAGAGATTCAGGCTCCCAACCCTATGGGGTTTGATGGCAAAGAAGTCAGCAGAGGCTTTCAGTCTCCATCTTATACAACTGTATTATGATTAGCATCTTATATCCTAGAAGATCATCTGTTGTCCAGGAAATATTCAACAAGACGTATATCTATATCTATAGATATATAGATATATAGATATAGATAGATATATGTCTCTCTCTATATAGATACATAGATATATATAGTTTTTTCTTTAAAAATTTTTTTTTCAACTTTTTCTCCCTAGATTTTTTTCTTCATTTTTCTCACGTAAATATAATTTTTCATTGTTGCTATCTTTAATAATAAGGGCTTCATTTTTGCTAGTTTTTCTGCCCCTGTTATTTGTCCCCATCCCCAATCTTATCCCATAAGGTTTTCGTTCCTTTGTTTTGGTTTGATTTATAGTATTTTTGTTTTTCTGCTCTATTTGGTGGAGGTGGGGTCCTGTATCTTCTCAGGCTGGCAGAGAGCTACCGACGTCAAAGGATCCACCCAACACAGACCAAGAGGTTGGGATTTGTGGGTGTGGCTCAAAGTACCCTACTTTAGGTACTTACCCTACTGTACACCACTATTAGTCCTGTCTCTCTCTTTCTGTTACTCTCTTCTATTTGTCAATCTTTTCTTTTACTCATGCCCTTTCCTTTCTCTTTTCTCTTGTTTTAATCTTTTATGCCTTCTTGCTTGTCACTCTTCTCATCCCTTTATCCTTTACCTAAAGGACACCTCAATACCTAAGGTCAGAGGCACCATAACTTAAAGAGCAAGAGGAAGTGAAAGGAAAAAGCAGGGCAAGAAAACAGACAGAAAGAAAACACTCATGAAGAAGAAACAGCAAAAAACTCCTGGCAACATGAAAAACCAGAGCAGAGCAACCCCCACCCCAAAGGGATCATGAGGTAGTTACTGCAGAATATTCCATATATAAAGAAAAGTTCGAAATGACAGAAAGGGGATTTAAAACACAGATGATAAAAACAATGAAGAAAATTGCTGAGAAAGTAGAAAATAACCAAAAGGAAATCCAAAATCAATCAAATAAAAGATGAACAATATGAACAATAGAGAAAGAATATAGCAGAGTTTAAGGAATTGAAGCAGTCAATTAGGGAACTTAAAAATGCAGTAGAAAGTATCAATAGCAGATTAGACCGTGCAGAAGAAAGAATCTCAGAGGTAGAGGTAGAGCTCTTGAGCTAACTCAGGCAGTTAAAGAAATAGAAAAAAGGGAGAGAAAGCAAAACACCCACTGATGGAATCATGGGACTTCATGAAACATTCAAACATATGAGTTATATGTATTCCAGAAGGGGAAGAAGAACACCCCAGAGGAATGGAAACTCTACTAGAGGATTTCATAAATGAAAATTTCCCAAATATCACCAAAGATTCTGACATACTCCTTTCAGAGGGATGTCAGACCCCAGGTCATCTCCACTCAAATAGAGCTTCTTCAAGACACATTGTCATGAACCTGTCCAAAGCAAAGACTAAAGATAAGATTCTGCAAGCTGCCAAGAGAAAGTGCCAATTGACCTACAGGGGCAAATTGGTGACTGTGGATTTCTCAAATGAAATTTTTCAAGCCAGAATACAATGGTCACCTACCTTTGATCTACTTAAACAAAACAATTTTCAGCCCAGAATTCTATATCCTGCTAAGCCAAGCTTTAAAATTGACAGAAATAAAATCATTTACTTATATGCAAACAATAAGGAAGTTTGTCACAACACAACCAGCTCTACAGGAAATACTTAGACCTATTCTAAACAATGACCATCACAATGGACCACCAGCAAAGTGAACACCTAGAAACTAAAGGACAAAACCTAGCTTCTACAATGATGCAAAAGATAAAACTAAGCAATGGACTTTTACAAAATAAGATAAATACAACGCCACCGCACTTATCAATTATCTCAATACATGTTAATGGCTTGAATTGCCCACTGAAGAGGGATAGGCTGGCTGATTGCATAAAAATTCACAAGCAGTCCATTTGCTGTCTGCAGGAAATACACCTAGCATCAAAGGGCAAAGTAAACTCTGGGTTAAGGGGTGGAAAACAATTTTTCAGGCAAATGGAAATCAGAAGAAAAGGTGTTGCAATCTTATTTTCAGACACAAGTGGATTTAAAAGAACTAAAGTAAAAAAAGGCAAAGATGTATAAGCACCCACACTTCCATATGAAAGCTATAACCCAACTACAGACCATGATGAAGGAGAAAGAGGAGGGGAAGGGGGAGGAGGGTAACTAGTCAGACCACACCTATAGTGCATTTTACAAGGGTACGTGTCCCATGATGAAGGAGAAAGAGGATGGATGGGTGGAGGGAGGGTAACTGATCGGACCACACCTATGGTGCATTTTACAAGGGTACGTGTCAAATCTACTAAGTGCAGAGTAAAAATGTCTTAACACAATCATTAAGAAAGTGCAGTGAAGGCTATGTTAACCAATTTGATGAAAGTATTTCAAATTGTATATAAAACCAGCACATTGTGCCCCATAAATGCATTAATGTACACAGTTATGATTTAATTTTTTAAAAAAGGCAAAGATGGATGCTTCATATTGGTCAAGGAATTTCAATTTTAAACACTTATGCACCCAACTTAAATGCGCTCAGATTCTTGAAACAGACCTTAATTAGTCTGAGCAATATGATATCCTATAATACCAAAATAGCAGGGGATCTTAACACTCCTCTTACAGAGATGGAGAGATCCTCTAAACAGAAACTATACAAAGATACAAGGAACTTAAATGTGACCCTAGAACATATATAGACATATATAGAATAGTCCATCCCAAAGCTAAAGACTATATGTTCTTCTCATCAGCCCATGGAACATTCTCCAAAGTAGATCATATCCTTGGACACAAATCAAACCTCAATAAATTCAAAAGAATTGAAATTTTACCTTGTATCTTCTCAGACCATAAGGCAATAAAGGTGGAACTGAAATCCAAAAAAAAAAAATCGTCATCCCTACACAAAGGCATGGTAATTAAATAACTTTATGCTGAATGACACTTGGGTTGAGGAAGAGATAAAAAAGGCAATAATTAACTTTCTTGAGCATAACAGCAATGTATGTACAAGTTACCAAAACCTGTGGGACACTGCAAAAGCAGGGGTAAGAGGGAAATTTATCACATTAGATACCTACATCTGAAAACAGAAAGAGAGTACACAATAACCTAATGAATCATCTTAAAGAAATGGAAAAGGAAGAGCAATCCAGTCCCAAACCTAGCAGAAGAAAAGAAATAACCAAAATTGAATCAGAAATAAATGAAATTGAAAATAAAAGAATCATTCAGAAAATTAATGAAACCAAAAGTTGGTTCTTTGAAAAGATAAATAAAATCAATGAACCATTGGCCGAATTAACCAGAAATAGAAGAGTAAAATCTTTAATAATTTCAATAAGAAATGAAAAGGGGAAAATAACAACTAATACCATAGAGATCCAAGAGATTATTTCTGATTACTACCAAAAACTTTATGCCCAGAAATTTGAGCAGGTAGAGGAAATGGACCAATACCTTGAATCATTTTATCTTCTTAGACTTGACCAAGAAGAAATAGCTCTCTTGAATGTATCAATATAAAGCACTGAGATTGCAGAAAAAATTTAAAAGCTTCCAACAAAAAAAAAGCCTAGGACCAGATGGCTTCACATCTGAATTCTATCATACCTCCTAAGATGAGCTTGTACCTATACTGCAGAACCTATTCCAAAACATTGAGAATCATCTTGATTCCCAAATCAGGAAAGAACCCAACCAGAAAGGAGAACTGCTGACCAATTTCACTAATGAATGTTGGTGTAAAAATACTCAACAAAATCTTAGCTAATAGATTGCAGTTACTCATTAAAAAAAGTCATACATCACAATCAAGTAGGCTTCATTCAAGGGATTCAAAGTTGGTTTAACATATGCAAATCTGTGAATGTAATAAATCATATCAATAGAAGCAGAAACAAAGACCACATGATCCTTTCCATAGATGCAGAAAAAGCAGCTGACAAAATTCAACATCCTTTTTTAACAAGAATATTTAAGAAAATAGGCATAGGTGGCACATTTCTTAAGCTGATTAAAGCCATCTGTGGCAAACCCAAAACTAACATCATAGTGAATGGAGTAAAATTGAAAGCTTTTCCACTTAGAACTGGAACCAGAGAAGAATGTCCACTATCGACACTATTATTCAACATAGTTTTTGAAGTTCTAGCCAATCCAATCAGTCAAGAGAAAGATATAAAGGGCATCCAAATGGGGGCAGAGGAGGTCAAACTTTCCCTCTTTGCTGATGATATGATATTATACTAAGAAAACCCCAGAGATTCAACCACAAAACTCCTGGAAGTCATCAGGAAATACAGAAATGTCTCAGGGTATAAAATTCATGCCCACAAATCAGAAGCCTTTGTATACGCCAAAAACAGCCTGGTTGAGAAGCAAATCAAGGACAGAATTCCGTTCACAGTAGCTTCAAAGAAAATGGAATGCACCTACCAAATAGATGAAAGATCTATTCTCTTCATAAGAGAATTATGAAATCCTAAGAAAAGAAATTGCAGAAGACATTAACAAATGGCAGAACATATCATGCTCTTGCTGGGAAGAATCAACATTGTCAACATGTCTATTCTACCCAAAGCAATCTACAGATTCAATGCATCATATTTTGAAGAACTGGAAAAAGTAGTACTTTGTTTTATATGGGATGAGAAAAAAATCCATAAAACTAAGGCTATTCTTAGTAACAAAAACAAAGTTGGAGGCATCACCCTACCAGACTTCAGGCTATATTATAAGTCCACAATAATCAAAACAGCATGGTATTGGCAAAAAAAAAAAATAGAGACACAGACATATGGAACAGAATAGAAAACCAAGAGATGGAACTTTCCATCTGATCTTTGATGAACCAAACACGGGAAAAGAATCCCTGTTCAGCAAATGGTGCTGGGAGAACTGGATAACCACATGGAAAAGACTGAAACTCAACCCACAAATTCCACCCTTATAAAAACTGACTCAACATGGATAAGTGACTTAAATTTAAGACACAAATGATAAAAATCATAGAAGAATATGTGGGGAAAATTCTTGATGATGTTGTACTGGGAAAAGATTTTATGACAAAGACTTCAGCAGCCATTGCAACAACAATAAAAATTAACAAATGGGACTTAATGAAGCTGAAAAGCTACTGCACAGCTAAAGACACAATAAGTAAAGCAAAAAGGCAACCTTCAGTATGGGAAAAGATATTCGAAGGGTATCAATCTGACAAAGAGTGATTGATAACTGGAATCTACAGAGAAGTCAAATTAAAAAACAGAAAAAGAGTAAACAATTTCATGTACCTCTGGGTGAAAGATATGAACAGGACCTTCTCTGATGAAGACAAATGAATGGCTAACAAACATTTGAAAAAAAATGCTCATTGTCCCCGATCATTAGAGAAATGCAAGACAAAACCACCCTGAGACATCACCGAACCCAGTAAGAACAGCCCACATCACAATGTCTCAAAGCTGCAGGTGCCGGCATGGATGTGAAGAGAAGGGAACACTTTTAAACTGTTGGTGGGACTACAGAGTAATACAGCGTTTTTGGAAGGAAGTATGGAGAATATCAAAGAATTCAAATTAGACATCCCATTTGATCCTGCAATCCCACTACTAGGCATCTACTCAGAAGAAAAAAAAATCCTTTTATCATAAAGACACTTGCTAGACTGTTTATCGCGGCTCAATTTACAATCGCCAAACGTGGAAACAACCTAAATGCTCCCCAACCCAGGAATGGATTAACAAGCTGTGGTATATGTATAGCATCAAATACTATTCAACCACCAAAAAGATGGAGATTTTACATTTTTTGTATTAACCTGGATGGAAGTGCAACACATTATTCATAGTAAAGCAACACAAGAATGGAGAAGCAAGAACCCAATGTACTCAATTCCAACATGAAGGCAGTAGATGATCTAGTATAAGGGGTCGGGTAAGGGAATGAGGGTTTGGGGAGATAGGACAAGTGAGGGGGATGGAAGTTATGGTGTCTGGCACACCCCTTGGGGTTGGGACACAATTACAAGAGGGACTTTACCTAACAACAGCAATCAGTGTAACCTAATTCTTTGCTCCCTCAATGAATCCCAAACAATAAAAAAAAATTGATCTTAGCATATATAAAGTTAAATATTTAAACATGAATGGAAAGCATTGCATGGGTATGTCTTTGACAGACATAGAAATTCAGAATCAGATAAGTCAGGAAATTCACGATTCTTTTTTTTTTTTGAGACAGAGTCTCAGGCTATCCTTCTGGGTAGAGTGTTGTGGCATCACAGCTCACAGCAACCTCCAACTCGTGGGCTCAAGCGAGTCTCCTGCCTCAGCCTCCCAAGTAGCTGGGACCACAGGCACCCACCACAATGCCTGGCTATTTTTTGGTTACAGCCATCATTGTTGTTTTGGCGGGCCTGGGCTGGATTCGAACCAGTCACCTTAGGTGTATGTGGCTGCGCCTTGAGCCACTTTAGCCACAGGTGCTGAGCCAAAATTCACAATTATTACAATAAAGTAAGGCTTAAAGAATATTCTAGTAAGTATAAAAAGACTCCAAGAAATATCAGTATTTGAAGTATCAGCATGTGATATGCAACATATTGATTGCTAAGTTGTGTAATAGAAGTCATAACAACATGGTACAACTGTCGTTTATATAAAGATTTCTCTTAACAAGTAACGTTTTCAACTCAAATCTACCTAACAGCTAAATGCTAAATGCACTGAAATCAGCAGTTGAACAAGGGCAAAAGAATATAAACTTTCTAATCAGGAAGACTTTAAGGAAATCTTCCAGCTTAGAATAAATATGTGTTTAATTTGCTTCCAGATTCCCTTATACCTGACTGGTTTTAATCACCATAATGAAAATTAATAAATGATTTGTCAGTGTTTTAGGAGACAGTGTAGTCTCCGTCTGGTATATTCAGGGTTTATGAAACATTTTCCAGTACTACTCAGTGACAGAAAACATTGGTAAGGTAAACTCTTACAGCTGAAATGCACCAGTTGATTGCCAATGGAAGCTACAGGAAAGGATGATTAATATAAACAGGCTTTTGCCTCTGCTTCACGGCAACATTACATAAAGCAGTACTGTTTCAGGAGACTTTTGTATTTTAATTTTCAAGAGTCCATAGGGTAAAGGATTTTTTTCCTTCATCTTGTTTGATCTTTGATATTTAAGACCAACTTCTGTGTTTTGTTTATTTTTTCTTTGCATTGGAAAAAGAGCATAAAGTGAGTGACAACACATAATCAGGGCTAATTGGTATTTTTCAGAGAAAAAGAAAGAAAACACCTTTTATGATGAGCCAAGTGCAAACATTTCACAAATAGGGTATCTTGCACCAAACATTCATGTCAGTAAAAAAAGTAGTTATGTTGAATGCATGGAAGTATTTGTTAGTTTCAGATTTAATCACAGCAAATGGTTTTAATTTATATTTCCCTAAAATTTGGCTATTACACAAAGCAAGTACTTTAAAGGACTAAATGATTGTATTTTCCCTGAAGGAAAGAAACTGAAAGTTAATTTCAAATTGCACAAGGAATAAAAGAGACAAGGCATTTTCAACAAAAATAAATAAAGGGGGTAGGTAAAGCATCCAGTGGCCAGCTTGTTTAAAATAAGAAGATTCAGTTTCATTGAAAAACTAACTTATTATTTTTTCACCCTAAGAATGATCAGAATGATGCATGCTAACTATTGTTCCTTAAAATAATACAAAATATGTAGGGGTCTTCTTCTTGTGCTTTTGGGAAGGTCCGTGTTGTCAAAACAGGTGATGACAGCAGTACTATTTTGTGTTATTTTAGCCGTCACTAGCCTTCCTAGCATTTTTCACCACTCCCACTTGCTGGCAGTATATCATGGCAGAGTTTCAACAGAATTCTACTATGAGCTGTGAACTAACTGGGAAATGTCAACATGTAAATCCATGTCTAGAATTAACCTGTCTGTAATAAGGGCAAACTCCCACACTCTCTCTTTTCTTTCAAAACTTAATTATAGCAGAAGAGGTGGAGGGGTTGGATGCAGAGATGCTAGAGACAACTCTATAACCAAAAGACAAAATCATCACACAAAATCCATCATGAACATTTTACTGTGGAACCAGAAAATAATACTATTCATCTAGTCAGGATCAAACTCCTCTAATTACGAACCATATGGCCATCTGAGTAAGACTCTCTAGCCTTCCAAAGTGAAAGGTTCATGCCCTTTAGCCTGTTGTGATGTGTGCCATGTACCTTCCTCTGGTGGAACATCTGATTTTAATTGAATAGCTATTGAGGTTCCCGTTGTGACATCCTAGGTATCATCACACTTTCAGGCATTAGGGGCCGTGCTCCACTCTGTGTCTCCTATAACCACAAGAGGTCAACACTCTGTCTCAAGTCAAGTTACATATAAAATAATGGCTTCTCTTAGCACTGCCCTTTGCCTGTTGACCTTGAAAACTGACCAGTAACCACATGACAAATCAGTAAAAGCTCCAAAGATCGTCGTGGCTCTTGTGTAACTTAATTAACATCTCTAAATATTCATCAGAGTCCAGTTCGCCAAGAGTCACACTCGGGGGGGACATTGCTGCCTGCAATGTCTATAACCTTTCTCAGGTCAATGGATCTATAAGCATTTCTGTGGAATGACTAAACAAAAGAAATGTTCAAAACTTTTGGTAAGATTTGAGAAAACAAAGGAATAAAAAGCGATATTCAGATTAAAACCACCAATGACAGTAATAACTACTGGAAGCATTTCCTACATTCTTAACAACATGAAAAATATCTCACAGAGGGAAAAAAATAGAAATAAAAGATCTCGATTGTCATCCATCTGAACGACTTCTAACAATGCTAATAAGATACTGGAGATAACAAATGATATGGAAAAGGGCTCAGATGCTGTCTCTTGAGAAGATCACTCTTCATTTGGGCTATTTATCTTTTGCTCTCTCAAAAATTAATTATTTTCAATCTGACCATTGGGGGAATAAATATAAATATTCTATTCCTTATTCTTTCTTGTGTATACATAGTTCAAAACCATTCTACTACAAAACAAACAAAACACGGTGTATTACCAACATAGTTTTGATTTAGGCTTCATTTAAATCCATTACTTACCAACTGTAGATGATATGAATAACCTGGTGGGATATACTGAAACACATAAAAAGATGCTATCTACTTGTATGCCCTAATGGCATAAATTGTTGGTTTTGTTTAAATAACATAAATTTAAAGTTCAATCGATTTTGAAAGAATAGGCACAGACACTGACAGAAATACAACACTCATTAAAGTAATCAGTGTGTAGCTACTACTTTGGCAATGTTGATTTCCAGATCTACGTATCTAGATTGTTCTATTTAAATTCACAAACCCAGCTATTAAAATGGCCTCCTGGACAGCGCCAGCTGGATGTTTCATGAACACCTGAATCTCAATCCAACCACACGAGCATCTCTCCTCTCTCTTCCCAGCACAAAGCCACCTCTCCGTTTGCTCTCCCTAGACACTCTACATGCAGTGATTCCAACCAGAAGCCTGGACTCCATCCTTGATGCCCCAAGCCCTCACAGTCAAGCCGTCACTAAATCCTTGGATTTCTAACCTTTGATTTCTCTCAAAACTCTTTCCTTCTCTCCATTTCTTCTGTTCTTATCGAATGTTCTGCTTTCATTATTCCTTGCCTAGATTTGAACTGCTTAAGCTTCTCTTCACTTTGAGCGTATACATGCTATTGCTATTCCATAACTTGTAGTCTTTCAGTGGTCGCCAACCACCAGAGGATTGAGACCCACCCAAATCCCATTTTCTAGGCCTTCACCCGCACTTTATCTTCCTTCTCCTCAGTAAGCCTTCTGCTTTCCAGCCTAGAAAGGCAACATCAGCTCCTATCTGACCCCAGCCCTTTGGACACCAAATCTGCCTTCTGATTGCCATCTGAAAACCTTCAAACAGTTAAGGCCCCTTTCCACATCCTTCTTTATACCTTGTATGTTTCTTTCTTTCCTTTTTTCCCTTGAGACAGGGTCTTTCTCTGCCTCCTAGGCTGGAGTGCTATGGCATCAGCCTAGCTCACAGCAACCTCATAGCAACCTCAAACTCCTAGGCTCAAATAATCCTACTGCCTCAGCCTCCAGAGTAGCTGGGACTACTGGCACCTGCCACAATACCAGGCTAATTTCTTTCTATTTTTAGTAGAGATGATAATCTTGCTCTTACTCAGTTGGTCTTGAACTCCTGGCCTCAGTGATTTTCTCATCTCAGCCTCCCAAAGTGCTAGGGTAACAGGTATGAGCCACCATGCCTAGTCTTATACTTGTACCTTATAGTAATTTTTTTCTCTATCTGTGCCCTTTCCCACCAAACTGCGAACTTCTCAATAACAGAATCCATGTGATGTTCATATTTCTTACTCAGCATCTGTCACAATGTTTGATGCATAGAAGGCAATTTAATAATGCTGAAAGGTAAATAAATGGATAAAATAATTAAAGATACTCTAATTCTTAGACTCAAAGCTACATCAAAAGGACAAAAAATATACAGTCAAATTGCTGACATCTATGGTTTGAATACTTCCTAATCAAATTAAATATTATAAAGAAGAAAATTAGGTCTCCAAGAAGATTTGGAAAATATGGATTCTATTTTCAATTGGTTATAATCTAAGAGGTTGCTAAATGTTCTTGTCTGAAAAACTGAACCTGACATCAGAATCCTATTACTTTTTGTCATTTCATGGTGTAGAATTTTCAGCGTATAGGTTTGTGATTCAGCATCACTCTTTGGTATGAATATCTACAGTGTTCAAAGCACTAGGCCTCAGGGACGAGATAAAGACTCTTTATGTGGCTCTGTGATGCAGACAAACACTCTCTAAAAAGGGATATAAAATGGAAAGCCCCGTAAGTTCTTTACCTTAAGTGGGCTTCTTATATCGTAAGATTTACAACAGAGATCGAGCTGAAAAAGTTGCAAAAAACCTGAAACATCGGTATAGCAGATGTTACATAGACTTTAAGTTCCAGATGTCCATGGACAGTCCTGCTGCCGAGTCAGACCCATGGGTCACCCACCCCAGAGTTACATGTCTTTATAGTGATCAAGGGACAGTTTATAGGATACCATGGTTTTCTCGCATAATGCCAAATTCAAAATGATAAGCAAGTATTTCTCATATCCTAGTTTCCTAAAGAACTTATTGAAAAGTTATCATCCTTAAGTTGATTTAAATCCTTCCTGAAAAACAAAATTTACTACAGACTCCGACCTGAATCTAGGGAAATGGCTGGACTTGAATCAGAATTGTTTTCAGAATTGCAGGATGAGAAAGCCCAACACAGAGGGATTTAAAGGGATTTCACCAAGGGCAAGGAAATACTATCCACAATCATTGTGTGACTCTGCAACCATTTTTAGAAATCATCTTTGATTTAATACAAATAAATTTTATACTTTCTCATTGTAAATGATCAGAAACCTCCACAACTATAAAAATAGAAAAAAAAAATGCAGAAGCTATAACTTTGTCACACATCTTTATTACCTTTAAGAATAACTAATGAAAAACATTCACAAAAAAACCAAACGGGGAGAAAAAGAGAGAAGCTGTAAAAGGAAAAGCCCAAAAGATCCTTTTAAGTGTAAGACACATAAATTTTTCTCTCTTGTTTTTTAACAACCTTTCTCTGTTTAAAAAAAAGGGGGGGTGGGGGGGATTATGTGATCAGCCTGAACTTCTAGAAAGTAACCAAAACAGAGGAAAGAAAGACAAGTAAATAGACACTGAGTCCAACCATACATACCCAAACTGAGATTCATGTTTTCCCCACTGCTTCTAGAAGTATTAATCTCAAATAGATAAATAAGAAATTTGTCATTCATATGACCTCACATGGTAAAGTCCTCCCTAAATCCATTTAAACTAAAGTTTCTTTCACCAAATCCATTAGAGCATTAGATAAACTATCATAAATTGCTTCTTAGTGAAATTTAAATAGCTATTTTCATGTTAGAAGTTAGGGAACTGTATCTTCCTTGGGTTTCTTCATACATATTTGAACATTATTTGTTGACAGAGCCATCTTTTTTGTGTAAAAGCTAAAGCCAACTTTAGGGGCACTGAATTAATTCTCAGTGCATTTTAATTTGTGTGAATCCCTGCTAAGATAAGATGTATAGCAAGTTGAAATTAAGATAATACATTGCTGCGGGGTCAGAATTCTATAATGGCACTTCCCATGTCCAGAGCAATTTCTCTGCCTCCTGAAATCTTTAAATTTCTTCTATATATACATACATACATAGAGATGGGGGGGGAGAGAAAGAGCGAGATCTAGAAATATAGAGAGATAGATATAATATAGATATTAGTCCAAAATCAATCTATCTGTCCTTCCACCCATCCAAAGATTTAAAATATCTAAGGATTAAAATTTTGATAATTACTCAGGAGGCCAACGAGCAGACAGTAGGAATTTTGATTGAATCAGAGTTACAGTTATACACTCACTTGATTCGCAATCAAAATGTTTCCTTTCTAAAGACCACAGACCACATTATTATATCACTTACTTAGAGACAAAAAGACAAATAATGGTGATGAATGAAAGTAAAGATCTTGCCAATGAACTTCATTCTCTGTAAGTGAAGTTACACTACCGTGAAAGCTTTTATTTTGTATAGATGTCCTGAAGATATTTTGTCAGTTCTCCAAACTTCTCTGATTGCTAATTTTATCTCTGGAAATCAGTCAAATAAACACAAACATACTAAATGTAGCTGAAAAAGCAAATTTTAAAGTTTTGCTATATTGGTGAAGTAGTCTGTAACACTTCTTCTAGATCTTATGTTAATTTTAAGAGTATTGCTTTTTTTTTCTAATTTCACTTATGGCAGGGCAAAATATTCTCTTAAACAATATCTCCATCCTATTACACAGATATGTACATGAAGAAACAAGGATTAAGGTAAAATAAATCTAGGCTTTATTTACATTTTCTAATACAATTATAGCTTCATTTCCACAGAAAATTCATAATTTTAAAACAGGCTCCTTTTGAAATTTGATGCTCACATATAGATAGTGTGAATGAGGTCATGATTTTATATATGTGGATTGAAATCAATGTATGTTTCTATTTACATCACTTTAAGATCATGGCAAGTTAAATAATATGCTTATATTATTTATATATAAGTATAATGGCCACCCTAACAACAAACTAAAGCAGATATTAGTTGAGGTGACTCCACTTATTGTGAAGGTAGCTTAAAAATATTGGGTCATCCCCAACCAGAGACTTTCCATCACATCTCCTTTAAGCACTTCCGGGAGAAGTGCTATGAAGAAGCAAGACAACGGTGTTTTATATAGTGATGCTACATTACAACTTTTTATTGTTTTTACCTCCATTCTCACAGTTTGGGTTTCCCAGATAACTATAATAAAAAAGCTGCAAAAATAAACAAGGAGGATCACTAGGGCAACTCCACAGATCTAATGGGGAAAGTTACAGCAGTCACCCCCTCAAAATCCGAAAGTTAACTACAGTTAATTCACTTATTATTTATTTGTTTAACAAATATGGATTACTGTATTAACTTATACTAGGAAAAAATTACATCGATAATTATTGATTCATAATTCATAATCAATTGTGTGGGAAGGTAGCTTCACTTGCTTTCAACTTTTCTATAACATATCCTCAAGATTTTTATGTCTGATGCATTCTTAAAACTTGAATCCTCCTTTTAGGTTGGTTAGCAAAATATACAAGCTAGAAATTGTGGCTTGAGGAACCTAGCCCTACACTGATGGTGAGTTGAAGCTGCTTCTGTGCAAACTTCAGGTGGTTACACAGTGTACTATACTCAAAAAAGATATTATTGGTGCCTAAGATTTTTGCATTGAGGAGTTCAATACTTCATTTGTTTATTCAGAATATGTTGAGCACTGTGCATGCACGTATAAGGCACCACTGGGGCCTAGAAACACAAAAACAATTAGAGCCCTTTATTCTCAATGAAATTTCAATATGATAGAAAAAGTATAACATTTGTGAATGGTGAAAATTGACTAAAATTTACATGAAAGTGCAAGAGCCAAGAAAAGTAAGCGATTGTGATAAAGAACAAGGTAAGAGAACTTACACTACCACACAGCAAGTTGTAAAAACTATAGAAATTAAGAAAAGGTGATATTTGCATAAGGATAAGCAAATAGATCTAGGAAATTAGGTTTTTAAAATCCACAAATAAATTTATGCTGTTAGGATCTCCTTACTTATAACTAATGTATCACTGAAGACCAGTTTTTGAAAAAGGAAGGTTTTTCAAAAAATGGTGCTGGATATCCACGTTAAAAAAAAATAAATCTTGACTCTTATATCACACCATATAAAGAAAGAATCAAGTCCAGGTGGCTTGTGTATCTAAACATCAAAAGAAAAACAATAAAACTTTTCAGAAAAACTATGTAAGACTATTGCCATAAACTTGGGATAGGCAGAGATTTATTAAACAAGTTGCAGAAAGAGCTATACAAAGGAGAATGTGATAAATTAGGTTACATTAGAATTTTTTAAAAATTTTCACCAAAAGGTAATTGACAGTGAAAAGGAAAGCCACAGGGGAGGAGAAGATACTTTGATTATGCACAACATCAAAGAATTCCTATCCAGAACATGTAAGTAACTTACACAATTCAATAAGAAAAAATCAGGGGACAAAAGGGCAGAAGAGTTAACAGTCACTTCACATAAGCAAACATATGAAAATGTTCTCAGATTTATTAGCTATCATTAAACACACAATGCAACATGACTATATATCCACCATAATGGCTAAAATGAAACACACACAGACACACACACACACATACACACTCTACCAAGTCTAATTAAGGATGTGGAATACCTGAAACTGTCATCTATTTCTGGGCTATAAATTGTTAAAACTACTTTGGAAAATTGTGTGACAGGATCTACTATTACTGAACATATGACACAGCAATTTTTTCTAGGAATATATCCCACAGAAAAGGGTATATATATTCATCAAAATATATGTACAAGAATATTCCTGTCTGAACTATTCACAGTATCTTCAAACTATACTATTAGAAATAGAATGAACAAATTGAGTTATGCCATAATACTATACTGCAGTGAAAACAAATTAAGTAGATCTACATAAAACAAAATGAATGAATCTCATAAATACAAGATTGAGTTTAAAAACAAAGACTCAAAGGAGTCCATACTGTGTGATTCCATTTCAATAAAGTTCAAAACAAAGGCTAAACTAATCTAGAGTGATAGATATTGGGATGGTGCTTACCCTTGGGAACACTATGACTTGAAGGGGACAGAGGGGACTTTTGGGGTGCTGATTATGTTCTGAAATTCTGGTTTATACAGGCACTCTCACTTTGTGAAAATTTTGTTAATCTGAATATTTATGACTTGCGCACTTTTCTGTATGTATGTTATACTTTGATTAAAAGTTGCTTTAAAAATTATAGTATGGAAACTTCCAATCCTGGCCATGACTTGGCATCCCACTATAAACAAACAACTGAACTTGCCCTCCCACTATAAACAAGCAGAAAACTGGACAAAATATGAAGCAGCTGTTTTCAGAAAATGGATAATCAGAAGTACAGAGCTGTTTTCTCTAAGTTATCTCCATGATCGCCCCTGCATTCCTCCTGGAAACAATTTCTAGACTGCAGCACAGGAAGGAGCAGCCCAACCAAACTACTGTGGTCTTATTGAATTGAGGAGCCAGAGATTAGAGCTCAGGAAGGCCAAGGCCACTCTAATTTGGAGGATGGAATACCAGAGATGAATCAAATATGCAGAGAAGGAGCTTCAGAAATCTGCATGGGGGTTCTCTTCTTTTTGTTTTTTTCTAAATCGTAGGCAACACATGTGTAGAATAAAATTCCACAAAGCCAGGCAGAGAACTATGAGGGAACTGGAGCTAAAATATTCTCATGAGCTTACTCAAGGCTGGGAGATGTTCATGTGCTTTAAATAGTGAAGGCAAAAGGACTTTATTGAAAATGTGGAACATTTACTACAGACTCCAGACGGTCACACCTTTGTAGCAGGATAAAACTAACGCTAGAGCAAAGACTATTCTACATCCACCTTTAAAAACTTAAAACAGAGGGCGTGTGTGGTGGCTCGAGCCTATAATCGGAGCACTCTAGGAGGCCACAGCAGGTGGATTGCCTGAGCACAGGAGGTCAAGACCAACCTTGAGTTAGAGCAAGATTCTATCTCTAAAAATATCTGGGTGTTGTAGCAGACGCTTGCAGTCCCAACTACTTGGGAGGCTGAGACAAGAGGATTGCTTGAACCTAAGAGTTTGAGGTTGCTGTGAGCTATAATGCCAGAGAAAGGGAAACTGTCTCACAAAAACAAAATCCTTAAAAACCAGCTTTGAAAGAATCTAAGGTGGTAATGTATAAATGCCCCAACTGCATACAAAACAAACTCTTTAAAGGAGGACAATGAAATCCAGACACTCAACAACATAATATTTACAATGTCTAGCACCCAACTGAAAATTGCAAGGATGTTGGAGTATACAATCCAGTTCCAGAAGAAAAATCAGTCCACATAAACAGACCCAGAGGTGACAGAAATGATAAAATTAGCAGACGAGGGCTTTAAAGCAACTATAATAAATATGATAAAAAGGTTTAACAGAAAACTATAAATCACCTATTTAAAAAGCTCAAAAAACCCCAGGCAAAAAAAGAAACCAAAAGCCACTACAAGAAAAATTACATGTAAATTGTGGTAAAACAATGATAGAGAGAAAATCTTAAATGTAGTCAGCAATAATGGACACATCAGGTGCAGAACAAAAATAAAAGTGACAGTAGAATTCTTATTGAAATTCTAAGCCAAAAACTTAGAATAGGGAAACATCTTTCAAATACTGGTAGAAAAAAATATGCCACCCTAGATATCTATACTCAGAGAAAAATATCTGTAAAAATACTAAAAGTAATAAATAAATTTTCAGACAAAATTTGAGAACATTCTTTGCCAACACCCTTACACTATAAGAAATATTAAAGGAAGTCCCACAAGCAAAGGAAAATGATACCAGATGCAAATCTGGATCTACCCAAGGAAATGAAATACATCAGAAACATTAAATATGCAAGTAAATGTGAAAATTTTTTCTTTTTTTAAAATTTATTTAAATAACAGACTAAAGCAACAAGAATAATAGTGTGTGGTAGGGGTTTATAACATATGTAGAAGTAAGCTTCATAACATCAGTGGCACAAAAGGGACTGGAAAAATGGAAATACAGCCGGCCTCAGGACCTGCGGGTTCCACATCCTCAAATTTAACCAATTTCCATGCAAAAATATTTGGAGGGGAATTAAAAAAGAGAATAACAATACAACAAAAAATATAAATAAAAACCAATATATTATAACAACGATTTACATAGTATTTACACTGTATTGTGTATTATAAGTAATCTAGGGATAGAGGTGCAGTCCCCACCCTTGGGCTGGAGACCAGTACCAGCCTGTGGTCTATTAGGAACCAGGCTGCACAGCAGAGATGAGTAGCAGGAGAGTGAGCAAAGCTTCATCTGTATTTACAGCTGTTCCCCATCACCCACATCACTGCCTGAGCTCCACCTCCTGTCAGATCAGTGGTGGTATGAGATTCTCATAAGAATAGGAGTCTTACTGTAAACTGTGCATGCAAGGGATATAGGTTATACTTGAATTATCCTTAAACCACTTTCCCACCCCCTGGTCTTGAAAAAATTGTTTTCCATGAAACTGGTTCCTGGTTCCAAAAAGGTTTAGGACCACTGATTTATAGTATACAAGAAGCTATGTATAGGTTTTACATAAATATAATGCCTTATTTATTTATTTATTTATTTTTTTGAGATAGAGTCTTACTCTGTTGCCGGCCAGGGCTGAGTTCAAACCTGCCACCCTCGGTATAAGAGGCCAGCACCCTACCCACTGAGCCATAGGCATTGCCCACTATTTTATTTAAAGGACTCGAGTGATTTGGTAGTTGGTGGTGGGAGGTCCTGCAACCAGTTCCTCTCAGAAAGTGAGAGTTACTGTATTCAGTGGTAAGGCTTGTAAATAATATAAAATATGGTACAGTGTTAAAGGTAGACTAATAAAAAAGTATTGGAAAATATAAAGGTATTGCTTAAAAAACAAAGAAAGAACATATAACTAAGGGAGTGATAAAAATATTAAATTGTAATAGTAAAAGATATTCAATCCAAGAATGTAAAAATAGAAGGAAAATGGAATAAAGGTGAAACAAAAAGAAAATAATCTATAAAATAGTACTCTTCAATCTAACCATCTCAATAACTACATTAAGTGTAAAATGTTTAAAAATTACAATTATATGGAAAAGTTGTCCAATTAAATTAAAAGTAAGCCCTAATTACATGCTGTCTAGAGGAAACCTGATTTAAATATAAAAACATAGGCTAAAAGAACAAGAAAGATACATTGTACAAACATGACTTAATTAAAAATCCAGAAATGGTTATGTTAATATTAGAGGATATCAACTTCAGAATACAGAATATCAAAAAATCAAAAGAGGCCAGGCACAGTGGCTCATGCCTGTAATCCTAGCACTTTGGGAGGCTGAAGCAGGTAGATTGCTTGAGCTCAGAAGTTCAAGAACAGCCTGAGTAGGAGGAAGACCCCATCTAGGGTGGTGCCTGTGGCTCAGTGAGTAGGGCGCAAGCCCCATATACCGAGAGTGTCAGGTTCAAACCTGGCCCTGGCTGAACTGCAACAACAACAACAACAAAAATAGCCAGGTGTTGTGGTGGGCACCTGTAGTCCCAGCTACTTGGGAGGCTAAGGTAAGAGAAACACCTAAGCCCAGGAGTTGGAAGTTGCTGTGAGAGGTGATGCTATAGCACTCTATTGAGGGCAACAAAGTGAGACTCTGTCTCTAAAAAAATAATAATAATAATGAAAATTTAAAAAAATAAAAATTTAACTAAAAAAAAATAGAAAAACTAGCTAGGCACTGTGGCAACACCTGTAGTCCCAGTTACTCGGGAGACTGAAGTAAGAGGATTGCTTGAGTCAACAGCTTTGAGGTTGCTGTGAGCCGTGATGCCATAGCATTCTACCCAGAGTCAGATTCTGTCTCAAATAAGTAAATAAATAAAATAAAAATTTTATAATGATAAAAGAGTCAATTCATCAAAATGCCAAAATAATCTTATATGTGCGTTCACCCAATTACAGAGCTTCAAAATACATGAAACAATAACTATCCCACATGAAAGAAGCAATAGACAAACCCATAAATATACTCATTTGTTGAAGACAGAAAATCAGTAAGTTTATAAAAGACCTGAACATCATCAGCCAACTTGATGATATGGATTTATAAAACTCTTCACTCAACAACTGCAGAATACACATTCTTTTCAAATGTACATGAAACATTTACCAAAATAAACCATATGCTGGGCTGTAAAACTAGAGTTAAGAAATCTTCTGGGACTAAAACTGGCATATGTTCTCTGATCATAACAGAATTAA
Source organism: Galagoides demidoff (assembly GCA_963574575.1). Classification (NCBI taxonomy): domain Eukaryota; kingdom Metazoa; phylum Chordata; class Mammalia; order Primates; family Galagidae; genus Galagoides; species Galagoides demidoff. The sequence goes on from CAUYQV010007750.1 coordinate 30,946, forward strand.
AATAAAAATCAATAGTAGACAAATATCTAGGAAATCCCAAGATACTTGGAAATTAAAGATTAAACACAGTTCACAATTATTTCACAAAGAAGAAATCAGAATAGAAATCAGAAAATATTTTTAGCTGGGTGATAATGAAAACACAATATGCCAAAATTTGACTTTGGGGTACCGTAGGTAATCATTTCTTAGGACACAAGAAAAATTAGGAATAAAGAAAAAAATAGGATAAATTTTAACAAGGGCATTTGAGGGAAAGCAGAAGAAAATACTAGGAGGGCTAGGAAGAAGAAAGGTAAGTCAGAGAGGTGGGTGGTACAGGAAGAGGGAACTTCTCAGAACTATCTGAGGACACAGGGGGAGAGACATCTGAAAATGCCAAACAGCAAAAGCAAGAGTGCAGGTAAAAGAAAGCGAAGAGGGTAACAGTAGCGATGGATTTGGAGGAGATCATTAGTTATACTCTGGTTATAGTAGTCTAGGTATTTAACTACATGGACACAGAGATTAAATATTTTGGAATACATCCTTAATCTTTTATATGCCACAGCCCTGCAAAAGAATTCCTTGTAAAAGCTATCCACTATGTTTCCAATTAAATCCAAAGAGGGCACTTGTATAGTAATTCTATCTCACTTTAAAGTTATAATAACCACGTCTTTGTAGAATGTTTCATTTCTTCATTATGGCAAATTAGGGGGATTTCCTAGGTTTTATTGATACTACTGACAATAAAAAGTCAAATTATTAAATTCATAAACTCATGTTGTGAATGTCTGAACAAGTCTGAATACTTGTAATACATCTTAAACTGTTTCAACTAAGACATAGCCTGAACTCTTTATCACTTATTCTTTTCCAAGGGTCAGCTCTATGATTGGTTTTATAAAGATTAGAAGGTGAAAGGACAAAAGGATTTTCCTCCTACTTTGTTTTACCCGCCCCCCCCACTAAGTATATTGACATGTCTACAGCGGGGCTAGGCATTTCCCATGGAATTCAGTAGTGGCAGCATGCATTTGAAAATGTTGACTGGGTCCCTGTTTTATTCAACATAATTTCTGAGGTTGTATCTATCCAGATGATCAGGAAATAGGCAATTCCACTAATCTGGAAAGCCAGTTTGGCATATGTGAATTTTTGTGGGAAAAAACTTAATCTTTTTAAGTAAACTCCTTATATCCACCATGCCCTCACCTAATCCAAGCATGAAAATAGCAACCAATACTGACTTAAATCCAGCTTTGAACATGTGAATAATGAAATATTTGCTCTGTGGAATCTGAAATCACAGCTCCAACCACTTAGAGACTCAACAATAGAGTATAAGCAACTATATGGGAGAAAAAAAATCTCCCTATCCATTGACTGTGTATCAACCAGCCTTCATTAAGAATTCCTGGTGCCTAGCATACAACTGAGGCAGTGGTAGCGAGGGCCCCCAAACAGTGATTTCTTAATGACACCTTAGAGGCCTAGGAGAATTCATGCTGACTTCTTAAAGCATCTAATCTTTCCCAGAGAGGACTTCCCCATCCCCCCACTCCCTGTTATAGTCTGGCTCATTATAGCAACATCAAGTTGATACCCTTATCTTTAAAACATCAAAATAATTCATTTGTCCTACAAGAGTCACAGCATAAAAATTTCCAATTATCACACATGAAAAATAAACAGGTACTCCAAAGAGGACTAATTTACTTAAGGAATAATGCCAGAAGCATTAAACATGATAGTTTTGCTTTTAAATAAAATGTGGTTAATTTGATTATATTTATTTTGTTTTTTGCCAAATTTCAATCAATTTTTATGGTAGGATTAAGCTTCTCAGCAGAGTGGGGTTTTTTGTTTTTTTCTTTTACATAATGGAAGTACTTTTCCAACCTTAACCGTGGTTAACTAACTGGAGGTTAATGTGCTTTTGGATCTATGTTTATCCTCAGATGTATTTATGCACGATGCATGCACATTTAGGTCTGGGTTAGAATGAGTAGGTATGTGTATTGTAGACTCTCATTAATTCATAACAGCTTAAATTGTGATTTTTATTTGGCATCCTACTGTGGAACCCAGTAGAGAATGCCGAATTGCTCAACTAAACATTTTCAAATCCGTGACTCTGCATCTGGTTATTTAGTCAGAACAAAATCCCTGCAAAGCAAATCCTCTTCCCAAAATGTGCCCCATTTTCCTGGCTAAAAATCATTCTGGAGAAATGCGAACACTTTGCCTAGTTGTTTAAGGAATTTATTTGCAGGAAAAACTAACACTATAAATATCAATAGCACCTAAAGGGAAGCGAAGAAAGAATCCCCTCATTCTGCATAATGGCAGGCTTGTTATAAATAATTGCACAAAGAAAATGGGAATGTTGCATTTATTGTTTTGGAGCATTTTTTGAAAACCTCAAGATACCATAAAACAATCTCCTATCACTCCATTGACATATAAGGACTAGCTACCTTCATATTATCATGTTTCATAGAAAATTCAAAGTCCTGCTAATTTAGTACCTAACACCATGTAAGACCTCCATAAAAAATAGATTGAAAAAAAAAATCCACTCTAAACAAGAATGCATATAGCGAGGTCCCTGGAAAGCAGTAGAGCTACTCTGCCTACCATGGCACCTGGAACATAGTGATCCATAATAAATATTTGTTGAATAAATACTGGAATAACCCACTCACAGTCCATGGGACTTTTGTTTGTAACAAAAAGGTAGAAAACTAGGTTCTCACCTTAACTAGTTTTTAGAAGAGCCTTTTATAGAGATCCTCAGCTAGGGTTAATAATGTTTTTAATGTGTTTTTCATTGCTTTAGTTCATTTGCTATCCTTGACTTGAAGAAGAATGGGAAAAGTAAACATTGCAATTATTGTTTTCTTCTTAAAATGTAAGCCTGCTTCCAATTAGAGAGTATTAGATAAAAGAAGTTTTTTTTGTATGTGATTATGGAAAAGTGATAGGAATCTCATGGGTTAGAAGTAGTAGGCTGGGCTATTATGTTAAACAGAATAAACATCATATAAATATTTCCAAGAGTTTGAAAACATTTCCTTTTTTGTTGCAGTTTTTGGCCAGGGCTGGATTTGAACCTGCCACCTCTGACATATGGGGCTGGTGCTCTAGTCCTTTGAGCCACAGGTTCTGCCCAACATCTTGTATTTTTAAATAAAAAGAAGTCCTGTATTTCTTTTACCATTAGTCTATGAAAACAAATTTAAGGGGAAAAAGCAAAAGTCACATTGATTTACATAAAAAGAGCTGTGGCAAGAGGTTATAGTATAGCTTGTTCTATAAAGATGTTCTCTGTAGAAGCAACCATTCCTCCTTTGAGAGCTGGAGTCTATTCATTCTCCCTCTTGAATCTGTGCTGTTTGCTGATTGCTTTGATCTAGAGACTATGACACCATATGACTTCCAAGATCAGGTTATCGGCAACCTTGCAAGCTTCCACCTGATCTCTTGGAGCACTCACTTCTGGAGGAAGCCACCCACAACTTAAGAAGCCAGACTACTCTGAGAATGCTGACTCTGAGAACAAGTGATCTGAGAAACCCAAGACGTCATGGGAAGAACCCAACCCAAGAGAGAAATGTTCAGTCATTGCAGCCTGGTGCCAGACACACGAGTTGGGAAGCCTTTGACTGGCTCTAGCCTTAACTCCATTTAGGTGCACAAGCTAAAGCTCCCCAAGTGAGAACTGCCTTGAGAAGTCTCCAACCCCAGAACCAGGAGATGTATTAATAAATTGTTTTAAGCCACTGAGTTCTGGTGAACTAAAGAACACCATACATACACAAAATCAACATTACTTAGGTTTTCAGAATAACGTTTAACACTGTGGTATGGCTTACATTTTTGAAACCTGCTAGATTTTAAAATGATAAAGGGTAGGATTAACCTAATTAATGTTCAGCCCTCCATGATAAACTTGGAGTCAGCCGCCCCTTTCACATAGTCCCCTCATCCAATCAGCAACTAAGTTCTCCAGTCCACCTTCTTAATAACTTTCAATCCTACCCCACTTCTCATCTGTTAGTACATTGCTACTGCCTTACATCAAATTTTAAATTCTTGTTTTACTTACACTAGATAGAATTCTGTCTTTAGGCTGTCGAAACCCCCCAATCCCTTGCCCTATCATCTGTAAACCAATCCCATATTTACCCTTTACACTACCTCTGTAATAATCTTTTCATAGCACATTCGAGCTTCTCACTTTTCTACAGAAATTCCTCTGAAGGCTCTCAGTAACTGTTACAACAAAGTTCAGTTCTTCAGTCTGGGTAACCACTTTATCCTTCTTGTAACTAGTCAAGGGAGGTAGGTAACTCAGCATGTGCTTGTTCAAATGCTCTTTATTCTGCTTCCAACACCCACACCTCTACTTCTTCATCTCTCTAACTCAGTGGTTCTCAACCTTCCTAATGCCATGGCCCTTTATACAGTTCCAGTGAGTTGCGACACACTGGATGAGAACCGCTTCTCTAACTCTTATTCATTCTTCAAAATTCAGCTCAAGAATTACCTCTTCTAAGAGGACTTTCCTGAAGTAGTCATTCTGACTCTGATACCTCTCTTCCTGACTCCCAAGGACTCATGTTCTTTTCTATTTACGAGTTTGGAGCACTGAGTTTATTTTCTTCCTCCCTCTAGGTAATGTACGGAGACAGGGATCATGGCTGACATGTCTAGGCCCTCAGTAAATATTCATTGAAGGAAAATGAATTATGGAAATCCAAGATATTCACATTGATGTGATGGAAAATCATAATTAGCACCCTCAACAGTGAATAGGAAATTATTTCTCTGAGGAGGGTCATAAGATTCAACCTAGAGGTGAATGGGAAGCTTCTCAAAAACACCCACTCCAACTTAAGCCTTAGCAAGGATGCGGCTAGCTTGACAGGTGGCACGAAGAATGAGAGCATTTTAGCAGAAGGAGGAGTCTCTGCCGAGGTGGAGCAGTGACAGAGAAATGGAAAGCATGGAGGTTGCAGAGACGGATGAATGTGTCTATTGCTATCTAGTGTAATGAGAAGAGCAGAAGGTGAGGGTGGTGTGAAGGGAAGCAGCCAGAGGAGGGAGGGCTTTGCATGCTCTGAAAAGAACACATTATTTTATTATGTGGACAACAGGGAGCCATTAAAAGATTTTAAGCAGAAGAGAAACATTATTGGGGTTACATGTTAGAAAGCTTAAGTATGGAGAACTGATGAAAGGAGGGATGGAGAGCAGAGAAGAACAGCTGGGAGACTAATGTAGTAAACCAAGCAAATTGAAACGACAGAATTAGCATTGACAGGATTTGGTAACTGACTGGATACAGGGAGGAAGGGAGGGCCAAAGAAGCTGTCTTTGAGAATTTTGCTCTGGTTTCTTAAGTGAATGGTGATGCCATGTTAAAACAAAGGTAAATTAATTTTTAAGGATTATTGAAAATTTCATAATTTATTTTGAGCTGGAGACATTTTGTAACATGAAGGGCATGATATTTGAAAAAAGACGATTCAGATACTGGTGTCTGTTTACAATGAAATGGTCACAAAATAAGTAATGTGATCCTTTTGGATTATGCCAGGATTCTCTGTGTGATCCCAAAAAGTCATTTAAACTTTCTGTGACTCAGTCTTACAAACTGTTCTACACCAATAAGGAAAAATATATGCCTCCCAAATAACTCAGTAAAGCAATTCAAAAGTAAATTTGTCTGTATGGTAATTTCTGCCTCCCAAAAGCAAGATGAAATACAATCTCAATTTCCTCTTCTGTTTAAAAAAAAATGCGGGGGGTGGGGGAAGAAGGCTTAAATAATTTCAAATGGCCCTTTAAGCTCCAAAACTCATGGTTCCATAAGTCAGAGCACTCAGTTAGAGCTACATTCTACCCAGGTCAGTGGCTGATATTCAACAAGGACCATGGGATTTATGGTGGAGGTAACTTGTCCTATTTAAGCACTTCCTGCTGAGTGAAGTAGTACTTCCTGTTATTTGTCTTAATGGTCTTCTGTTCTTTATCATATTACCTTTTAATGAGGTGCTTTCATTTGTTTAACAAATATTTGTTGAGTGCCTACTATGTGCCAGGCAACACATTAGTTGCTGGTGAAACAAAATTAAATGAGACATGTTCTTTTTTGTTGTATTTTTTAACTCTAAACCATATTCAAGCCAAAATACATCATCTTATAAAGCAATATTTATCATATACATGATCTTGCTCTAGGAACCATGCCAGGCTACCCCATTAAACTTGATGGACCTGAGAATAGTAAAACTATACACTGTATAATGTATTTATAGTATATAGCAAGGCAACAATGTCCCCTGAGAAGGAAAGGCAGGAAAACTGAAAAATCATCCTGTGTATGCTTGGAACTCACAGACCATTCACAAATTCCTTATGTTGCGACTCCAGTTCTTTGGAGAATGGAGATAATAAGGCCTGCTTTTAGTATTCCTCATAGGATGTCATAAGGATTAAATGAGTAAAAGCACATCAATTACTTTGAGCTTTAAAAAAAAGCACTAAATAAATACTAGGTATTGTTGTTTGGTAGCATTACATGAAATCACATTAAAAGTCAAAAGCCTACAGTAGTTATTCTAATGGAAGTTTAAATCCCAAGATGAAAGCACGGTGAATTGAATAACTAAAAGCAGGGCACACCTCTAGTCAGATCTAGTTAGAAACTAAAATTAAAACTGGAATTAGTTGCATGACTGATGACGATTCCTCACGTAGGACAGAACTTCAAGATGTGCAGTTTGCGACGTTAAAGTTGGAGTAAGGGCGATAGGAGGTGAACATGAGCCCCAGGTGGGTTGACCCTCTTGGATTTAAAAAATGAGTCTTCACCTTGTTGCAGTCTTCAGAGGGAAACACCTAGTTAGTGGGGCTCACACTTCCCCTGAGGGCTATGATACCAGCTTCCTGGTACCAGACGGGACATTTCCACCCCCCCCGGGTTTTTGGTGCATGGCACCTCCACCAGGAGAGCCACTGTTTAACTCTGAGAGGTCAACTGTGATGAAATTCGTTTGCCTATGATCAAAAACTTTAGTTAGATTGTGTTCAAAATGTTCTGTTGTAAGACATCCAGACCCTTGAGGATGAGAACTTCTCTACAATTTTATTTATTTATTTATTTACTAAAATGCCCCAAACTAAAGCAGACACTAACTCCCAACAGAGGAGCCAAACTAATAACACCTTCAACAGCCTCCACATCACAACCATCTATCTCTAAGCCCAGCAAGAGGAATCAACAAAAGGTTCAGTCCCCTCCTCCCACCCCAGGTTGGAAAGCTTCCTCCTTAGGGAAATAACAAACTCTCAGCAAGATGGCAGCTTTTCTTTCTCATTCAGGTTCTGTGCTACAGGTAAGAAGATAAAAGAAAGCAGAGGGGAGCTTCATTTTTCTTCTCTCTTTACTCAACAATTCTTTTAGTTACCATAAGAGGGAATAAATAGTAGAGACAACTGAGGAGATTTTTGACTCCTGAGAACTCTGTACCAAAAGGTTTTCTGACACCAAGGATGGCCCAAAGTTGAATGAAAATATTCACAAAGGGCTTTTGTCTACAGACTAGCTTTCACACAGAGATGATAAAAGAGAAAGATCAGTCAGGAAAATATCCATCTTTAGATGCTTTAAAGTCCCCAAATAACTGTCTTCATAATGCCTATTTTGTTAAACCCTAATTTTTAAAAAGGTTTATTTGAATAGCAAGTGGAAATCACACTATTATTAACCTTACAGGACTTGAGAACAGCTGTCTGAATCTTAGGCAAAGCGTATGTGCCTTTTACTATTATTTTTTCCTTTCACGTAACATTTAAAAAAATTTTTTTTCCGAAGTCTCAAAAATAGACAACTAATATTTATAAACAAAAATAGAAGACAATTTAAAAAAACAGATCATGCCAAATCTTATAGACAATAGAAAAAGAAGAAATACTTCAAATTCATTCTACTTCATCTGGATATACCTGATACTAAAATTGGAAAAATATATATTATTATAAAAGGAAGTTACAAACATATTTCAATTATAAATGAGGATGCAATATTGTAACCAACATATGTACTTTGATCAAAATTAAATCCAACTTATGTGAGAATTAGTCGCTCTTTTCTTTTCCTTTCCCCCATCCCCTTCCCTCCTTCTCTCTCTGTCTGCTCTCCCTTTCCCCCACTGTGTCATTAATTGTCATCAATTGTCCTCATATCAAAGTTGAATACATAGGATTCATGCTTCTCTATTGCTGTGATGCTTCACTAAGAATAATGTGTTCCACCTCCATGCAGGTTAATACAAATGCTGCAAAATCTCCATTTCTTTTAATGGCTGAATAGTATTCCATGGTATACATATACCACAGCTTGCCAATCCATTCCTCAGTTAAGGGGCATTTAGGCTATTTCCACATTTTGGTGATTGTAAATTGAGTTGCAATAAACAGTCTAGTACAAGTATCTTTATAATAAAAGGGTTTTACTGGATAGATGCCCAGTAATGGGATTGCAGGATCAAATGGGAGGTCTAAGTTGAGTTCTTTGAGGTTTCTCCATACTTCCTTCCAAAAGGTTGTATTAGTTTGCTGTCCCACCAGCAGTATAAGTGTTCCTTTCTTTCACATCCATGCCAGGATCTGCAGTTTTGAGATTTTGTGATATAGGCCATTCTCGCTGGGGTTAGATGATATCTCAGGGTGATTTTAATTTGCATTTCTCTAATAAGTAGGGATTATGAGCATTTTTTCATATGTTTGCTAGCCATTCATCTGTCTTCTTTAGAGAAGGTTCTGTTCATCTCTCTTCCCCATTGATGTAAGGGATTGTTGGCTTTTTTCATGTGGGTTAATTTATGTTCTCTATAGATCCTAATTATTAAGCTTTTGTCCGATTCAAAATATGCCTTTTACTATTGATTATATCTAGGGAACTTCACATACTTTTTTTGAAAAGGGAAAAAAACACTCTTTAGAAAGGTGAATCTCTATAATTGAAGTACTAAAACAAAAGGAAACCCACAAATTCTAGCAAATGATATCAACTTTCTCAGGATATATTTTGCAGTCTGAAAATTATTGGAATCAAATTCTTCCTTACACCTAATCTGTCTCTATTTTATCTTGGGGGAATAAAAGAAAGTAAAAGTATGTCATCCCTTGGGAATTAACTCTTCATTTATATTAAAGCTATAAATCACCAGCCACCAACCACTGACTGAAATTAATATCCTAGTTCCTATGCCGTTTCCACTTACCTTCCAATTCTCCAGTATGCATGGGGTGAAAAGAAGGTGGTAGAACTCTGCTTTTAGGTTATAAAATATAGTTGTTAAAAATTCTTACTTTTGTTCTCTAATGAGATTTTAGACACAAAAACTGCACACATGTGTACACAGGGTTGATGACTGAGATTTTTTTTTTCAAAATTTTGGTATGCTTGGTGTCTTTTGTTTCCAAAATGTTATTCAGAAACATTAACATTTATTAAGCATCATATTTTCCAAGCACTATTTCCATCTGAGTTGCCTTGCTTTTTAATTTTTATGTGTTTCATTCTGCAAGACATTTCAAATAAACTTCCCACTTCTGCCTCTGTCCCAAAAAGAAAGGGGGGGAGGAGGAAGGAATGGAGGGGGAAGAGAGAGAAAGATAGAAAGAGGGAGAAAAGAAAGAAAAAGAAGAAAAGAAAAGAAAGGAAAAGAAAAGAGAAGAAAAGAAAAAGAAAAGACAAAAGAAAATCCAACAGCTAAAACCTTATGGTTCCTCATCTTTCTTTTGAGGGTTGTCACCAGGCAACTAAAACTCTTAGTAATCCTATTAGCATATTTTAAATAAAAAAATAATTTTGAGAGATCCCAGAAGTCTTTCAATTCAGTCTACATTTCCTGTTTTACCACTGCCACCTCCAAACAACTATTTAGAATCCTAAAACCCTGGGCTGCTGTGGATTTTCTAACTACCCACACAATATCCAGAATGCTGCTCTGCCTAAACCCCTTAATGTTCCCCAGGAATCTCCTAACAGGATAATTTTGAATCTCAATTGAATTTCCTCATCACTCATATCTTTCCATTTCAACTTATCCTGGCAGGGAGCAAGTTGTGAGTAGGCCTGACAGTGACCCAGGCCTTGAAAGGTCCCTCTGTCCCCCACCCCAGAGTCTTATGCAGCTACTGTTTTGAAAAGCTTCTCTCACCTAACTACATGGAGCTGCATACTGTGTACTCTTTCTAGGTTAGCACAGGGACTACACTATTTTTTAAGGAATCAACAGGTTTATATGGAAGCCTCACAGCTATATCCATTGTGACGATTTAGTGGATCAGATCCACATTAGCTCACTATTATCAGTGTTCAACATCTGACCAAACAGATGGTTTATTTCCAACATTCCTCACTGCCATCTCCTTGAACATACGAGATGATAGCATACGTGAAACAGAATAAAATGATTTTTTTCATACCTAACAAAGTAGGCACGGCATGGTGGCTCACACCTGTAATCCTAGCACTACAGGAGGCCAAGGCAGATGAATTGCCTAAGCTCAGGAGTTTGAGACCTGCCTGAGCAAGAGTGAGACTCCATCTCAACTAAAAATAGAAAAACCGAGGCAAGAGATCTCTTGAATCCAAGAGTTTGAGGTTGCTGTGACAGAGTGAGACATTGTCTCAAAAAAAAAAAAAGTCTAGCAAAGGACTGTGGGGTAGGATGGGTACCTTTCGGGTCCTATCCTCATGAACGCTGTTTATACCTAGTTCTGAGATTCTGCCCCTACTAGAAATGTATATACGGGCACAGATGTCTCCCACTCATCCTCTCCATTTTTAATTACAGAGAGGCTATAAAATAACATATTTTTCAAGTTTTCCTTTTAAAAGACAAATATATATGGATCCTCTATTTCAACAGGCCACTGTATGGAGTTCTAAAGGTCTAAGGTATGAAATTCTACCTGGTTCAAATGTCAAAGGAAAAAAACAGTTTGCTCCTGATGGAGTGGTTACTCCAGGCTAAGTCACTCCGTATTTCCTTCAAGCTACTGGTACTGGGGTTTTATCTATCAGTACTATCAGTTCTGCAAACTTCAGGCCAACAATCACAGAAGTTGGGAGAGCCCTGTCAGGGAAAATCGATGCTAGTCAAACTAAAGAAGCTCGCATCTGCATTTCTTCCAAGCTGAATCACAAACAGTCCACACCCATCATGATCCCTCTTCAAATAATTTCTTCATTTACCTGTGTGGCACTTCCTGAAAGTAAGGAATGGGCTTGACTGGATGAGCTATTATCTCATTAGGATTTGTGAAGGGACCAGGCGGACTGGAATGCTTTTCATGGGTCCGCCTCCCACATCCCCTCTCTGCTTCCCATCCGCTGACCACCGTTTTTTGTACTGTTTGCCTTTTCTCAGTTTCTGTGTTGCCCGAGACAGATAGATAAGCCCCTTAAATGATCACTACCACCCTGCATTAGCTTTCAAAGCCATTAACAACTTTTCCATGTTTGGTAAATGATGTGTGATAGAAATGTTGACAATGTAAAGGGAGAACTAAACCACAGGCCAGAACTTCTCAGAAAACAGGGAAATCGCCCCAGACTTCCCTGGGAAAACCTTCCTTAGCATTTCAGCCACAGTTCTGTTTGAGGCACCTGTGATTTGTAAGGCAAAGCTTTTGCTTCACTTTAATTGGCAGGAATGCCAAGAATCTATATATGTACGCCCAACACAGGAACACATACTGGGATTTTTGTCTCCACGTAATAGTTATTCAGTGCATTTTATTTTTCCATTTTCCTCTTTTAGATTATCCAGAAGAAAATCTCACAGTCTCTCAATGTGATATTGTAGTAGAATTACAACATGTGATTTTCATTGTGAAACATAGTAAATGCCCACACGGAGCGGGCGGGGGGGGATCAAAGGGCAATGCTGTCCCCTCACCCTGCCGAATTCATGCTGCTAGAGGCTCATTTATAATAGTGTGCCTGGAAGTCCAGGGACACAGCCAGAACTCTTTTTGTGGTACAACAAGGACACACAGATATTACTTTTCAGCTCTAGAAACCAAAAGAAAAAATATGGCAGGATGGTTTGTTAAACATCTGCTTCATTCTGAGTACTACTAAGTTTTCCTTGGCTGGTTAATTGAAAGCTGTAGCTGAACAGAACCTTGCAGCTGCAGCAACTCCTGAGTCAGCTAAGAGTGATGCTGGTGGCACTGAGGCTCCTACAAAGAATACAGCACACAAGGAGCCCTGATGTTCTCACTTGGGTTGATCAGGAGTGAACAGGTGTTCCCTGGAGGAACAAAGGGACATCAGACTGGGCCACCACAGAGAAAGCAACAAGCAAAACAAAAATGCCTGAGCTTAACCATATTCAAAAATCAATGACTGGAACAGACGTGTTGGGGCAACATAGTAGAAAGTGACATTGGTTTCCACTGTTGCTTACTGACAATAAGTATGGGATGCATGCATTTAAAGGGACAGTACTCACTCCTCTGACTTTCAAAACCTACTATGTGGCTGACACTGCTCAAAAAGAAGGAAATATTGTGGCTGAGAGGTAGGAAACAAAGTAAACAGTATCAATATAATTTTAGATTATGAAGGAAACAAACAAAAAGGTAGATTAGAGTCACAGGGCAGAGAGGACGGACTATTACAGATAGGACGGTCCATATGCTGTTAGAGAAAGGACCAGCCATAGTCGTGCAGAGAGCCAGAACAATCCAGGCAAAGACACAGCAGAGGCAAAGGCTGTGATGTAAGAAAGAATAGCAAATGCTCAGAAACTTATGGCACAAAGGAAAAGGGTTTTTTTGTTTCTGTTTCCATTTTTGTTGTTGTTTTGATAATTGAATAGCCGAGAAAGAAACAAGTGTCTGCTAACCAAGTACAGGTTAACAAAGTGTTGCTTTTCAAATCAATCTACATTTCAGACACTTTCGGAGAGAGGAACAATTTAGTATTCTTTTTTTTTTTTTTTTAAATTGTGCCTTACTATGTTTGGTTTGTTTTTCCTTTGGCTACTCAGGAAAATGCTGCAAAGTGACCTAAGAGGTCTGCATTTTTACTCTTGATTTAGATTATTTTCTGAAACATCGTCCCTGCAAGCACACTGAAGTCATACGCGGATCTCTGGTGTTTAATCCTTTCTTATTTCATTTTTCCTTAGAGAAGCCGATTTTCCCAGGAGCACCTACATTTCAATTTAAAATAGAACCACGCATTATGGTAACAGGTCTACTCCCCAAGGCACAGAGCAGATTGTGCCTTTAACCAAGACAAGAAGCCACCAGTCTGGGACTCTGCTTAGATATAGTTTAGTTGTTGAAGGATGACACAGCTCTTGTTAAGGGAAAGATCACCTTGTCGTGTATCAGGGACGGCACTGGTGAGACTGTCAGTGTCTGGACAGTATTAGCGGAACAGCAGAGCTGCTGTCTTTGGTATGTCCAAGTCTGCATCCCATGCAGCCTTACCCCATAGGCAGAATCGAGAGGAAGAAAGTCTATTTCTTCTACTTGCTGGATTGATATTTCAATACATAATAACAAACAATTGTCAAACAATTGATCAGGGCACAGATGATCCAATTTAATCGCCAAGACCACATCTGTTTATCTTATTACTTTAATGAACAGATAGGTTCAACCACGAAGAATTTTGGCTCTTCAGCAGTTAGATTCATAAACTTCCAAATAGAAATCTGAGGAAAACACCAGCCAATTGGACGTGTGTATATATAGGTATAGTATATATGATGAGCAAAACATGCATTTATTTTTTCTAAAATTTTAGAAATCAGTTTTTCTGATTATATCACTGAAATAGACCAACCTGTACTATGTTAAGATTTAACTTTCTTGTGCTTACTCGGATTCACTACTCTTAGCTAGTATTTCTGAAAGTTTGTGTAAGCCAAAGTTCTGTACATGGAATTGTGTTTTAAATACTTTAAAATTATTTACTGGTTAAATTACAAATGGGTTTGTAATCAATGAAGTCCTGTCTGGTATATAGTTGGAATTTTGTATCACATCTTTACTTAAAAGTGAGGTTTCTATTGCAAAATTCTGTGTTTCCCAGCTAATTTGTAGCAATTTTTACCTAAATTTGTGATCAGACTCGTTCATGAAAAAACACAAGAAAGTCATGTTTCTCTATTCTCGATAAAGGCAGGGGAGTAGGGCAGTTGGGTTTTCCTAACAACGTAAGTTGGAACCAGGCAGGGGGATGTAAATGTGAATTCTCTACCAGACGTATTTTCTTTTGTGTGGGGTTTAACTATAATATGATTGAAAATAATATATTCACATGCACTCTTTGTTAAGACAGCACTTTTGTAAAATGGTTCTGTCAAACAAACATGATTGATGTCCCTTTCTCCTACCCCCAGTCTCCTTGCTGTCCTAAATCTTCCGGACACACTGTCTCCAGGTTACCTGGAGCTTTGTCAACACGGCCAGAGTCCTTCTCCTTCCTTGCAACTTCGTGACATTCTGCCTCTGGTCCTATGTGAAGAAGCTTTGTAATCTTTAATACATCTTATTTTAGAAAGATAGGTATTTGATATTTATATATTTGATAAATACATATATTACATATATACATCATTTTACTTTTATTAAACTCACAAGAAGGGGAAAAATGGATTCAGAAGATATAAGAAATTTTTAAGAATCAACACCATTAGAACCACTTACAGAGAGAAATGTAAAATGAATGAATAGATAACAATTTTAGTGACCAAGAACGTGCACTCTAGAATATAAAAAGATTTAGTTTCTAGTTGTTCTGTGTATTTGTTTTATCTTTAGGCTTCTTCTCCACCTCACACTTACACTAAAGAGATCTCCGTCTCCAGCAGCTGCCTGCTCACTCTATGGAAAAGGACTTTAAAGTCACCTGACTCACGAATAAAGTGACTTTCTCATGTAAGTTCTATAAAACAGGAAACTAACAAGAAATTTTGAAATGTATACTCTCAAATGCTTATTGCAAAGTTTCATCACTACACTTGAATTTAGTCAACTTTGAATTAATACACTCAATTTTTTTTCTCTACGCAGCTAAGCTAGTTTAGAGCTGAAAAACAGCAAAGATGTTTTTTGAAAACACTGACTTCTAAAAATGTTTTCTTCAAAATTAAAAAAATTGAAACTAGGTTTATTTCAAGTTCTTAGGGAAATTTTCTCTCAGATTAAAACAAGAAATGTCTTACTCTGAATACAAGTTGGGATTTTATCTTTTAAGTTGAATTATAAAGCAAAACTTTTAAAAGTATGAATGGTGTCCTTTTACAAACTCCTAAATCAAACAGAAAAAGTGATGTCTTGCCAGGATGTTCAGCACACTTTCCTTTAATTGCCATATATAGTTAATAGCCTGGTCTTTTTTTTTTTTTTAAGAAAATAAATTGCAAAGTTGCAAGCAATTTGATTTCACAATATCTTACCATGCAACATATCAAAAACAACGAATTTAATCATTTTGTGGTCTGGGTTGAATTCAACACTGAAATCTTTCGTATTGAACTTCACAGCAACAAAGAATTTCAGACTTACAGATGACCATCTTTGAAGTTGGATAGAACCCTGACCAAACTCCGATTGTCTGATACTGAAAACGGACAAAGTACAGAATACAGTATTCCAACCGGTATTGGCGCTGATCTGAGAAATTTGAGAAATGTACTGTGAAGGAATTACAGATATAGAATGACTGGATAGGTCATTTGATCTTGCTTCTGGGACTAAAAAAACCTCTGTTTCAGATTAAACAGCACTTCATTGCTTTCCTTTTTGTTTCTTTTCTTAAACATAAAAAAATACTTCTACAGATTAAAGAAACAATAAGAATAAAAGTAATAGAATTGTACAATATGTATTACATCTACATAGGTCCAAAAGGTTTCTGAAGTTTGAATAATGCAAGCTTTACTGAAAAATAGGACGCCAAGTAGTACCAAACCGAACTCTGGGAGCACACAGAGGTCTCTCCCTGCGTGTGATCAGGGAGAGCACATATTCTATGATACTTCATAAAACTGAAGGGAGAAACCGTCTCAGATTTTTAGAAATCATCCCACCTCATTAGCCTAAATATGGCTTTCATCCTTTTCAAATGTTATTCTACACAAAATTGTAGAGAGAATAATTTGACTATAAATTGCCATTTAAAAAAATAGAAATGATTGTAACAACAGCAGGGACTATAGCTTTAGCTTACATTAATTATTGCAAGAAATTGAAATTATATTTACGTAATTTTCATATAAATCTTAGATAGGTCCTACAATTCAATAAATGCTTCTATCACATTAATTTGTATTTTGTTAGTATTTTCTGTGTAGATGGTTTCTGGTATATATTTAATTATGACATAGGATACTTTATGATATTCTTTTTTATGAAGTTTAAAATACACAAAATTAAACATAATAGACTTTTGTTCACAGAATAATTTTACATGCTGTTCTTCATTAACAGTCAAAATATTAACTGCTAATTATTGATAAATTCAAGTTTTTATTAAAGAAGTAAATTAAAAGAAAACTTGAGAGAAGTATATAATAAAGTACTTTAAATACATTATTTTAGAGGATGTGTGAAACTATGGTAGTAGTATCTTCATGTTCAAATATGGAAGGATTTTTTTCAAATAAATTTAGGACATGTAATTAGATGAAGCAAAATCAATGGTACATTAAATTCCATATGCAACTCTAGAAAAGGAATAACTATCAACTTACAAAAGTAAACCTACAATAATAACAAAAGAGGTAAAATGTTCTTATAATTTTGGAAATATATCACTACCACTTCATACGAGTGTTTGTCAATTATCTTCACTATTTTTCATTCTCATTAATGTCTACCTTGAGAGTTGGAACCGAAGCGAAAAAAATCCTGCTGTTTTGTAATGATGTAAATGCCTTGAATTGTTTTTGAAACTGCTGAAATTCTTAGAGATTAGAAAGCCAGTCTCAGGAGACTCTTTTTGGTTAAATTTAGCCAAAATTATCGAAACAAAATAAACACAAATATAACATATGTGCAGGGTACACATGCTTAAGGAGGTTGCACTTTTACTAGCTGAACCAAGTGTAATTATCCTTAGAAAAGAAGGAAGCAGAGGCGTGCTGGCACCCAGTGGAGGAAGGTGGTAGGACAGCTGTCTACCTTGGCTCTCAGGCATGTTGGGAAAAGAACACATTTTAATTATCGCAATCTATGCTTTCTGTCACATACATTTGACAGGAAGACAAAAGAAAAGCCTCTGGAGTAATTAATCCTGACTATGCAACAAAACATTATGAGTTTAATTCTTTTCAAGGCCAGACAAAAATTTTGGAAGGGTGAAAGTGGTGGAGAAGAACCAGCTGTGATGAAAAATATAACATAGTAAAAGGAAGAATTGTGCAATTTCCTTCTCCCTTGATATGTTCTGCCAAACCTGGTCACACTAGTCTATTCTCCATCAGGCAAAGAATGTTTTTGAAATCAACTGAAAGGCTGTTAGTGAAGTTCTGTCTGTATTTGTGCCATAAGTCACCCAACACTACATACTACTTATACACTAAATTGGGGGTTTTCAATTGACAATATTATATGTAGAGATATAGTTATTTTTCCTTCATGACCTTTTTTTGGCAGGGAAGTAAATTTATATTTGAGCCCCTTCCATCCCCTAGCCTCTCCTCTTTTGGCACTGGGGAAAAGTTGGTTTCTGGTGGGCAGCTTCTGCCCTGGGAGGTAATGAGTCTGCAACTCAGTGGGTGTGAGCAAAGCAGAATTACGACGACTTCGTGGGGAAAGTCCTATGTCAGTTAAGCCCACCACGTGAATTCCATGGTCTTCTCCAACTGTGATAATCTATGACTTCCTGAAAGAAAGGGCTATTTTCCTACATTGGGAGACAGATTTCAGTTCATTGTGCCCGTAAGTGTTTCAATGACTACCTCTCTGCCTTTATTTCTTGGTATTCACAGTATGCTTAGTAGATATTTTATGATGGAAACAAAGAAGGTCCAGTTTATATGAAGGTCAAGACTAGACTTGTGGTAAGTTAGGAGTCAAGTTTTCCATACTTGAGTTCCGACAGGTTATTAAACTGCATGTACTCCATTATTTACTGCAGATTTGCTTTACTTTATCAAACAGTTACGTTGTTTTAGATAGCTGGCTTAATTTTTAACTAATATGTGACAAGAGAGTTTTATATATATGTTCTTTCCTATTAAAAACCTTTCTCATCGTCTTTAATCATGGAGAGGCTTGTTTTTATACTGTTGTATGAACCTGTGATCTCACGCCCAATCATGTGTAATGCTTATCTTAAATGCTTTACTGGTGTTAAACTTTAAAAACTACTATTTTACCTAATATAACTGGATTTCTTTTATATCATGATTTAGACATCCAGGAGTTTATTCCAGAGCACATAAATGAACTATTCTAAGTATCACACTCTTGGAAGACTGTTTTTGCCCCTTTAGGTTCCTGCTGCAGTATGTGAGAACAAGATGAACTGCCCATGTAACTTTGGTTCTCGTTAAAGAAGAGAAATCTGGGGAAATGCCAGATAACCCAGTGATACAGTTCCCTTTGCCTCTGTGCAGCTTACACAGCACCAAACCTGAGAGCCGGCTAAGAAACTTGCTAGTAACATAGTCCCCTGTAACAAGTTTGAGTAATTGGTTGAAAAAAAAATACAGTAAAAGGTTTTTTATATTAAATATAAAATTATCACCACTAAATTTATAAGAGAAGGAATAAACGGGGAAAAAAGGAAACAGATTGGTCCTAATTCACTGGCATGAAAAGGTTTCCATCAAAGGATACCCAGTTCCCTCTGAAATCCCAAATTCACACAAATAAAACTTCTGCCCTACTCTTTCTCCATTTGTATCACAGAGCCACAGTCCTGTACTGACCTCTGTACTTGTCCAGGTGACCTTGCTAAAGAATAACAAGAGGTACGTCTAGGCAGGAATTCTGTGCTTGATGGGCCAGTCGTCAGTGTTCTGTCCTAAAGCCCATCCACGTGTGGGATCCTGGCCAGGGTGGCAAAGGCACGTGGACAAGCGCAGTTAAGAGTGACCATCCCAGGGGCTCAGAGAGACTGCGGGAGGCTGGAGGAAGGACACTGCCTTCTAGCTTGGGAGGGAGTGGAGGGGTGTGAGGGGCCAAGGAAGACTTCCTGAAGGAGGCAGCATGGCCTTGATTCCTGGCTAGGACTTAGGAAAACCATATTGGGGAATAAAAGCAAATGGTGTATGAGGAAACTCTGTCTGCTCCATTGACTCCTGACTGAGGATGGGGTTTGACGGGGTCTGGCACAGGATGACTGCCACAGCCTTATTTCACACACAAGAAAACCACTGAACATTTTAAAAGTATCTCTAAGCCTACATTATTTAAACATGGCCTCATTAGCAGAGATAAATTCCACGTTTTTCCCTTTTTCCCAGCTCATCCCGACCCCTTTCATTTTATCCAGTCCAACCAGCTTAACTTCAGAAGCTAAACCAACAAAACACAGAGAACTAAGACTGGGTATCCAAAAATGAGGCCCAGCATCCACAGCTGGTGCATCCTATCCCTATCAAAGTTCATTTGTGAGCATAGCTACAGATATATGAAAAAATGCTCTCCATCCTTAATCATCAGAGAAATGCAAATCAAAACTACCTTGAGGTACCACCTAATCTCTTTTTATAGAGAAACAAGTCCTAATGGAATAGGTCCACCCATATGAGCTCATTTTAGCTTAATTACCTCTGTAAATACTCCATCTCTAGCTAGAATCACATTCCGAACTAATAGGAATTAAAACTTCAATATATAAATTTTGCAAGGACACAGTTCGGTCCATAACTATATATAT
>CAUYQV010007752.1:0-30946 GCA_963574575.1 Galagoides demidoff
GCCACCTTAGGTGTATGTGGCCTTAGCCACTTGAGCCATAGGCGCCGAGCCTTGTTCTATTTTTAAATGGAAGAAATCACTATCACAGTGTTAGTTGTTGATGGGAAGGATCTGGTAGCAAGGATGAAAGTGATGAAGGAAAAAGAATACTGGAGCAAAATCCTTGGGGAGGTGAGATGGGGTATAGTCTAGTACAAAATGGAACAGAAGCCAGAATCTTTGGGTCTAAGTCTAGGTAACTGATGGATATGGTGGTGAGAGCCTGAAATTCCTTTTTCATTGTGACTAAGTTCTCAGCCACATGGGAATCGTGTTCACCAGGAGGTACTGGCAGTTTGAGGGGCGAGAAGGTGTGAAACAACAATTCAACAGAGTGAACAGACTTGGAGAATGTAGGATGATTTCCAGGGAACGTTAAGAGCCCTCCAGAGGCATGTGTTAATGACCTTGAGGTGAGATTGGTTAGTAAATAATGCCGTTCTCTCTAATGTCTCTTGCAAGTCCAGAGGCAAATTCAGTGGCATGGTGCAGGCACCGGGTGGTGGACAGTTGGACTTAGCCAAGGGAATAGAGGAAAGTGAAAGAGACACAAAAGTGTTGAGGGTACATGCAAGGAAGTGATAAGAATAAGGGTTGATGGTAGAATCTAGGCTGCAGGGGAAGGAAATGAAGACATGAAGGGAGTGAGGGGTAGCGAAAATCTGGTAGGAGCAATGGAATACAGAACTGGTGGGTGGAAGGACTCTATTGGACTCAGGAAAAACATTGCTGGAGACTGGTAATAACAGGGGGGAACGCTGTTATTAGTGACAAATGCTAGGGCAAAAACAGGGGCTTCAGTGGCTGAGGAGTGTGGAGAACAGTATGACCAGAGGGTATGAGTTCAGGGAACAGCAACCAGAGTGTGGGGAGGATCGTCTACACACATATTGATATAGCAAGAATTAAGACATAACTCATCCTTAGAAGGATAGTGACCCAGAGCCTTACTTTCTAGCCCTCTAACAATTTCAGTCTGGAAACTTCTTCAGTGAGATAAAAGACCCTTCCGGGTATCTTAAATCAAAGCAAAACACCCTAAAGACCTCCCCAGTTGGAGGTTGGACAGCTTTCCTGAAATACTCATAGTCTGGTTCTTATTGAATGTGACATATTGTGCACTTTTTTTTAATTGAGACAGGTTCGTACTCTGCTCCCCAAGCTATAGTGTAGTGAGATAGTATCATAGCTCACTGAAGCCTCAAACTCCTGGGCTCAAGTAATTCTCCTCCTCAGCCTCCTGAGTAGCTGGGATTACAAACCAGTGCCATCGTGCCCAGCTAATTTTATGTATGTATGTATGTATGTATATAGGTATTGTAGAAACTAGGTCTTGCTTTGCTGGACAGGCTGGTCTCAAATTCCTAGCCTCAGGGCATCCTCCTGCTTCAGCGTCCCAAAGTGCTAGGATTATCAGCATGAGTCGTTGTTCTGGCCAATGTGCATCTTAAATAAAAAGGCTAATCCATAGGCCATAAAACAGCTGCTTCTTAGTGACTCTCTAATTTACCTATACAGGAGAACCTCCATAGTCGACCACCTCCCTCCACTGACCACCTCCTTAAGTTGACCTAATTTTCATAGACTACCACATGTATTCAATGGAAGATCCTTCTGTGACCACTTCCAGATGTTGACCACTTTGTTACAGTCTCTTGGGTGGTCAGCTTACAGAGGTTCTGCTGTACTTGGAGCCTGCATCTCCTCTCTCTGGAATCTCTAATTTAATAAGCCCTAGCAAGGTATGTCAGGATTTCGAGGAGGAGTCGAACACAGAAGAAATTTAGCCTGTGTTTGTATGGGCTGGCTAACAGTAAACATACGGGGTTTGAACACAAAATAGAAATTCACCCTACCTTTCCCTCCTGTGGGAACCCATCCTCTGCTCAAACCCAAACTTCTATTCAGAACACCAGGGCTGGGCTAGCAAGTCCGAACTATGCAAAGGCTAAGGAAGAAGGTATCACGCTAGAGTTAGAAAAGAGAAACTAGCAAAAAAAAAAAAAAAAAAACCTGCTAAAAAAGGGAAATTGAAAGATTCTGGCCCTTTATACTTGTCCAGAATGGTCTGCACAGAGGAGAAAACATTTCTTTTTTTGGTTTATGGCTTTACTTTCAAGTTTTAAATTAGATAAATAGAAGCTTGGTGAGGCATCTCTCAGGCATGTATTTCTTCTCTTTTCCTCTTTATTTCTTCTACCAAGTCTCTTCTGTTTCCTTCTGTTACCACCTTTCTTTGGGTCTCTCCTCTTCTCTGACTTCTTCCCGCCACCTTCCTCTTCACCTCCATTCTGCTCTCTTCCACCTGTCCTCTGGCCCTGCTTCCCTTCCCTCCTTCCTCCATCTCTTGGTCCTGGCCAACAGATGTGTTCTGAGAGCACATCTTCCTGCGCCCACTCTGGCTACGGGATGGAGGTGGGCTGTGCTGAGGTGCGGTGCTGAAGGTACAAACAGCTGGAATGAGGAAAGGCTCTGATGTCACCGTGAGATGGTTCCAATTTTCCCTTGGTTACGGCTTTCTCCTCCCCTCCAGCCAAACGGCCCCTCAGGAGCTGAATGCTGCAGAGTGGTGTTGGTGAGGGCTGCATACATTCTCCCCAGCATGAAAGGGTAGCTCAGATAGAATTGCCTGTGAGTGTAGGAGAGAAAAGTGTTTGATAGAATATAGATTACCGACTTGGAGCCTGGAGCTCAGTGGCTAGGGTGTTGGCCACATATACTGAGGCTGGTGGGTTCAAACCCAGCCAGGGCCTGCCAAACAACGACAACCACAACAAAAAAAATAGCTGGGCATTGTGGCAGTGCCTATGGTCCCAGCTACTTGGGAGGCTGAGGAAGAGAATCACTTAAGCCCAAAAGTTAGAGGTTGCTGTGAGATGTGACAACACAGGACTCGACTGAGGGCAACATAGTGAGACTCTGTCTCAAAAAAAAAAAAAAAAGTATATAGATTACCTAAAATGTTCTTTTGTGTGCACACACAGGTACTTATGTTAATTACAAAAATTTTTTTTAGAGATGGAGTCTCACTACATCACCCAAGTTGGTCTTAAACTGTTAGCCTCAATTGAGGCTCCTGTCTAAGTCTCCCAAAGTGCTGGGATTACAGGTGTAAACCAACACCTGGCATTTTAAAAAAAATCATCAATTATTAATAACAGGTATCTTATAAGAGTTGGTGGTTTGTTAGAACCACTTCACTTTAGAAAATGTGCATCATCCCACCTTCTTTAGGAAGCTATCTCTGATCAGGTGGGCACGTGGGGAGCACTTCACCCACATTAACTGAGTGAGAGGACGGGTGAATGCACCTGGAGCCCAATGGATAGAGATCCATCCTGACCCCCCCCCCCAGCACCCTTAGCCTACCTTCTTTCACTCTCTGCACCCCAAACCCCAGCAGAAAGCAAGTCTGCCAAGAGCTCTGGGGAAGGAAGCAAGAGGGAGGGCACACGTAGCAAGGGGAAAGCCGATCTAGTTACAACAGTATTGTCCATTCTCATCTCTGTCCCTTTGGAGCCACTAGTGAGAACTCCATGGCTCTGCAGGTGTCACACTTTAGGATTTTGCTCAACCCAGTCAGAAGCAGAGAACAAAGTGGCAGGAAAAGAGAGCATTGAAGTTGCTGTGGTCTCCATTCCCTCACCCCCATTCTATAGCTTTCTGGAATCACCCCCAGGACTCCAGGACATGACCTAGCCGGAGGGTGAACTTCAGGGCTGTCCCATGATGGCAGAAGGTTAATCTCATTACTATACCTATGGGTGGGGCCAGCTGTGGCCTGGTGGAGGCTGCCAGAGTGCTGAGGAGTGAGAGGGGCTGCGGCCCAGAGGGGTTCTCTCTTTCCCACTCTCCGTACATGAACGAATCCCTCCAACAGAGGTCGCGGGTACAAGGGATGCTGTCTTCCTCTTTGTAGGGAGTATCTTTCTCTAGATCAAGAAAAGGAAGCATTTAGTTGTACTCTGGTTCACAAAGCACTCACAGATCACAGCCAACATTTGTGTGGCTCCAATTACATGCATTCATGCTCCTTCAACCCTTACCACCATTATGTGAGGTCAGCACAGCCATAATCCCCATTTCAGGGATGAGGAATTTGAGGCCTCAAGAAGATAAGTAACTTACTGATGGTCACATAATGAGGAGGGAGAGTCAGAATTCAAAGCCAGGCAGAGCCTATGAACTTACCAGTGCATCACGTGAGCAACCCAATGTCAGGAAAAGGAGACACCAGCATGGCTGGGACAGGTTAACTAAGTGAATTTCCCCAGGAGGTACCCCTGATGGAACTGGTAGTGGCCTTGAACCCAGAAGGCCTTAAATCAGAGCCTGTTCTTTGCCCACTTGGCCTTGGCTTTTAATGGGCGGCCCATAGCCCAGCAGCTTTGGCATCACCTGGGAGTATGTTAGAAATGCACAGCCTTACGCCCACCCAGACCTAAGGAATTAGAATCTGCATGGTAACAAGATCCACAGGGGCTGGTTTGCACATTAGAGCAGGCATCCTCAAACTATGGCCTGCGGGCCACAGGTAGCCTGCCTAGGACATTTATCTGGCCTGCCAGGTGTTTTACCGCCACTGCCTGTCCTACTTAGCAGCCGACTTGTCCCGGGGCCCATAGTCCGGCTCTCCAATGGTCTGAGGGACAGTGACCTGGCCCCCTGTTTAAAAAGTTTGAGGACCCCTGCATTAGAGTTTGGGAAGCACTGTAGTAATAAGCCACTCTACCTGCCGCTGGGGAGTCAAATCCACAGAGGTAAGTTTTGGGACTCCGGTTTTTCCAGCTGTGTAGTTCTATTTTTTCATCCAAAAGTTTCAAGAGGTGTAACTTTCCTTCTAAACTGAAAGGACATTGCGGCCTGGCTCAGTGAGAAAAGAGAGGCCAGATGCCATCCCAAGATGGTGAATTGAAATCAGCCTGGGAACATCTTGGATGGCTCCCATGATGCCAGATAGTCTGTGACCCTGAAATTCAAGCTCTTCTCTCAGGTGCCAGAAATAAGTTTGAAATATTCTTTTCTGTTTTTCTTAACCCTATCTTCAGAGGGTATGTGTTTGAGTGTGTGTGTTCGTGCGTGTTTGAATGTATGTGTGAAAGCAGAAATGAATCACCATGGTGTCATCAGCTGCATACCTGAGAAAGCATTCCTGGACTCGGAGGAAAAGGGGGGCAGCTGCAGTTCTGCTCACCAGTGCTGAGCCTCCAGGCTGAATGTGGCCAAATGTGGTCTGCAGATATGTTTTGTTTGCCCACTGTTAGACTATACTGCACTTTCATTTTGTTATGGGGAGGGGCTTTGTTATATAAAAATCCAGATTTGGGGCTTCTCTCAAAAAATCAGAGTATCCAGTAACAGCAGACTTGGGTTCCAGTATGGCAACAATTAATCGAAGCCTTAATTGAAAGCTTCACTTTCTCAGTGCCACTGTCTCCACCACTCCCTATCATCTCCTCAGTGCTGAAACCAAGTGTCAGCTGCCAGGGATTGTTTTACTTACAATAGAATTTAGACAAAAGTTAACTATTTCTCATGTCCACGTCATCCCGAAGACATGTGAGTTTGCAATCCTTGGTTTGGACGAAAGTTAGCTGAGGTCCCCTGGGATCTATAACCTTTTGGAAATTTCTAAATATCTGGGTTTTTTTTCTTTTTGAGACAGAGTCTCACTCGTCACCCAGGATAGAGTGCTGTGGCAGCAGTATAGCTCACAGCAAACTTGAACTCCTGGGCACAAGTGATCCTCTTGCCTCAGCCTCCCAAGGAGCTGGGACTACAGGTGCCCATCACAATGCCTGGACAGTTTTTCTATTTTTAGCAGAGACTGGATCTCACTGTTGCTCAGGCTGGTCTTGAACTACTGAGCTCAAGGGATCCTCCTGCTTTGGCCTCCTAGAGTGCTAGGATCACAGGCATGAGCCACCAAGTCCAGCCTAAGTATCTTATAACATGATATTCTGACTGCTTCCTGAGTTGATGCGGAGAAATAATTTACTTAGTAGTACGGCATGTGGATATTTAATCAACTCCCATTGTGCTTGCCGCTGTGGATAATTGAGAGGTATGAAAACAAGTTAGTATTCACTGAAGAAATATGCCTTAAACCTAGGAAACAAGTAGGGGATAACGTGAGAGAGGTTATGAGCAAGGAGAGATTAGTTAGGACAGAAAAGTGTTGTGAGGGGGAGGACTTAGGGCAGGTAAGATTCAGAGTGGCTCCTGGGGGAAAAGGGTGGAGTGGGGATGAAGGAGGTTTGGGGAAGCAAAGCTAAGGTTTGCTGGAGTAGGTTTGGGCTCCTGATAGAGCAGTAAGTGAGTGGGTGAGAAGGCTATGCAGGGCAATGCATGCTAAACTAAGTGGATTTGGGCTAGAACTTGGAAACAGCTGGCTGCTATTTCCAGAATGAGTCATGCTTCCTTATGCAGACCCTGTCTCTGCTTCCTAAAATGCTCTGCCTCATCTGCTTCTGCCAGCTTACCTGTCCTCACCCTCTGAGTCTCAGCTCACACCCCATGTCTCCCAGGCCAGCTTCCTGGAAGGAGTGAGCAAGAGCTTTGAATGCTGCCTGGAAGGAGAGGTTTTGTAATTTGGGGTTTCCCCCATCTGACTCCACCAAATTGTAAACTCCTTGAGGGGAACATGGTGTCTTTTGACCTGGTGACCCCAAAGCCTACCACAGTGATTGGCACTTACAAGGTGCTCATTTCCTGTTTTTGAATGAGTAAATGGGTGAATGAACTAGTGGAAGATTGGTGCAGGCTTGAGGTGAGAAGGGCTGGGTTAGGTTAGGGTCTGCAGTGGTAGAAATGAAGTAAAGAATATAAGAACCATGGTGAAGAGAGAAATTGGTAAGACTTGGTGCCAAATTGACTAGGTGGCCAAAAAGCCTTGAGGAATTCACACTAAGGCATGGAAGGACCATGGCAGTCCTGACAGTGTCAGGAGGGTCAGGATGGGGAACTGGAGAGATCTTACTCTTACATTACAGAACAGAATGTTCTCATGATGCCCCGTGCCCTCCTTTACCTGAGCTGTCTTTGTTGGTCTCCAACTTTTTGCTGCTCCTGAAACTCCAGCCATTTCAGAATCAAGGAATTGAAGGTTGGAAGTAAAGGAAAAGAGCATTAAATTTATATTTCAAATCTTGTTCCTACTTACATTTTTCCTGATACAAAAGCTATAGAGACAGACATCAATATGAAAAAAGCCAGCTGTGGCTTTATCAGATGGGAGTGACACATGTTTAAAGTTCCAAAACAGAAATAGGGACGGGGGAGGTAGAATGGGGAGGAACATGGGGAGCAGAGTCCATGCTGCTAATTTGGCTGAGGAGGGAGGGTGGTGGCTGCATCTGCAAAATCCTGTCTCAGCCATTTATTTTATTTGCTGTTAAGTTGCCTGTTGTTGCCAATGTGCAAAAACTGATAATAATTGCAACCAGACTAGAACATGCCTGAATGAAGAGAAAAATTACCACTCAGGGCTTGGTTTGGAGAAACTAAAGGAACTAAATGTCTGTACAAAGCAATTTTTTGAGATAACAGTGGAGCAAAAATTAATTCTTCCCTGCCTCATTTCTCCCATTCTTCTCATCCATTTTGCACATGATGGCCCAGACTAGGTTGCCATAGCTCCCTAGCTCGTCTCTCCATGTTTCTTCTCCCTCCCTTCAAATGAACTGTCACAGCAACTTATAGCATGACCTTTTCAAAATGTAAATTGAATCACATCACTTCCCTGTTGAAAATGCTGTGACACTTCAAGTGCAGATTCCTTTGCATGGCTCCCCAGGCCTGCCTGGTGTAGCCCCTGCCCACTTCTCCACTTACTCTCTTCCACACTGCCTGCTCTCCCCACCACCATTCCACTAAGCTGCTTCCTCTGAGGGAAGCCCCAGTCTTGCACCTGCTGGTTTCCTTAAATGGTCTGGCCCATCTCCACCCTTTTATCTGTCTATTGCCCATTTCTCCTTCATAATGCATATTATGGAATAATGCCCTTTATTAAGTTAAGGAAGTTCCCTTTATTCCTAGTTTATCGAGAGGTTTTTTTTTTTTTTTTAACATGAATGGCTGTGTATTTTGCTAAATATTTTTTCTGCATCTATTAAGATAATCATGTGCCTAATTTTCTAGAAATATGAAAAGCTCTTGGTGCCAGAAAGTAACAGTAGGCCCCCAGTAACACTTCCTCCCTTCTCCCCCAGGGGCACTTCCTCCCTTCTCCCTTGTGTTGGGCACCTGGCTATGCAGAGTGGAGAATGTGTTTCCCAGCCTCCCTTGCAGCTGGGTGTGGCCAGGTGACTTGAGCCGTGGCCAGTGAGATGTGAACAGAAGCTGTCCTTTAAATAGTAATTTAAAAGTCAGTGATTTAATATTTTGAGGATAATCAAAAAGTTGCTTCAAAATATCTTGTTCCATTTGAGTCTGGTGCCCTCTAGCTCAGCTATGTGACATCTTGTCTGGAAGTTCCTTAATTACAGATCTCTGTGTGATACATTGAGTGACAATCTCCAGTATATGTTCTTTGCACTGTGCAACAGATAGGGATTTTTCTTGTGTTAATATGTTTTTAGCTCCAGCCCAGGTTGGAGTCAACAAGACAAGTTGACATTTTTTGAGAGCTTACTTATATTTGCCTCTACACCTGCTGAGAAGCATGCTAAGTGCTTGATGTATGTGAGGTCATTTGATCTTGACAATAGCTGGATAAAGGTTGGCATTATTATCATTTCTATTTCACAAATATGAAAACCGAGGCCCAGAAAAGTTAAGCATTATGCTCGAGTACTGTCAGAGCAGTGACTTGGGTCCAGGTCTATGTAAGCTCTTAGCCACTGTAAGAGATTGCTTTCTCTGAGCCCTCCTGGTTTTCAGTTTATTACCAGCCCTCAGAAAGAAAGGTGATTTGTTTTGCCTCTGAGCTGCTGGTCCACATAGTTCCTATTGTGACAAAAATCTCCTTCTTTCTGATACCTCATTTTTCTCTTCTGGTGACATTTACTAATCTATTAAACCACAAATAATAGACAGTAGGGCCCTGGATCCTACTTTACCTGAGACTGGGTGCTCTGGTTTTGGTTCCCTCTGGATTAAGTGCTCTCAACTCCTTTCTTATACTAACCAGTCTTGAGACTCAAGGCTAACTCATCTGTACATACAGGCACATTTCCTTAGGCATGGAGAAGATGGGTCTGAAACCACGGAGCTTTCCAGAACAGACTATATATTTAGAAAACAACTAAAGAAGCTCCATAAAGTCTAAGCGGGGACCAGGTGAGTAGGTAAGTAAATCCAATAAGTAGACAACAATTGTGTTTAGACACAATATTTTGGCTATTTCTCCGTTAGAGTAGGAACTGGATTAGAAATTAGCTTTTAGAAATTAGGGTTTCTTTTCCACCTGTGTTACTAACTTATTTTCACTGCTGGAGAGTTACCCACATTTTGTGTAGTATAAAATTCCTCCTCAGGAGTCGAGCCTTCCCTGCTTGCTGTGTGGAGAAGGAAGAGCAGGCAGAGAGAACTGGGGCAGGCTGCCCTGAGTCAGAGACAAAGATTGGATCCTGAATGGCACCATTTCATGCCCCCTCCCTGTGCTCATTAACCAAGATACTTGGTTTCTGGATCTTACCACCCAGACCATCTGGGCTGCAGGAAGGCTGTCAGAGACTGGCCTGATTTAAGTCATGTACCTGAACTGGTTCTGCTGGTGCAAGTCGGCAAAAATCTGAGATAGGGCCTCACTCTCCCCCTTGGCCATTAGTTGAATAAGGCTCTCACTGGGGTGGGAGACTTGGAGTTTCTTCTGTACTAACTATATGGAGAACAAAACAAAACAAAATCAGGTGGTTAAGGCCTTAGGGTCTCTGCATTTTCCTAATTATCACAGTCCAGACTCTAAAGTGTTAGAATTCAAACTCTTCCACTGTGCAGCCATGCCAGCTGCTCACAGAGGCAGTTCTGAGGCCATAAGTGTTGGTTTACATTGCCTGTGTTGGTATAAGTATGCTTAGGTGCCTTTAAGATAATATCATCATTGCATAATTTTTCCATAATTTAGTAGAAATCTATCCCTACTAATATACCTTAATATAATTTATTAATAGCCTATATATACTTAATATAAACTTAATAAAGTTGGTTTTATATAAATCATATAGTATTTATTATAGGAAAGTAGTGACTAAAAATTTTTTCTAAGAAAAATCCTGTATCGAGCTTCCTTTTACACTTAGGTAAAATTAATTTCTTTCATCTTGTCTGTGATATCCCAAAGGTGCTTGCTTCAGTTGTGCATGCTTGTCCATATTCATTCATTCACCCAATTCATTCATTCATTCATTTAATAGCTATTGAATACCAACTATATGCCCAGTACAAACAACATAGCAGTGAAGAAGATCCCTGCCTTTGTGGAGTTTATATTGTATCTCAGGTCAGGGTTATGTTCATCATGCTCAAAGACTTTGGGGAAAAGGCCCAGGGGCCTCCCTGGTGAATTCTATCAAGTATTTAAAGAACAAGTAATCAAATTCTTCACAAACTCTTTCAGAAAATAGAGGAGGGAACATTAACCAACTCATTTAGGATGGTACTAACTTGGCTCAGTGTCCGTAGCTCAGTGAGTAGGGCGCCAGCCACATACACTGAGGCTGGTGGGTTCGAGCCCAGCCTGAGTTAGCTAAACAATAATGACAACTGCAACAAAAAATAGCCAGGTGTTGTGGCAGGCACCTGTAGTCCCATCTACTTGGGTGGTTGAGGCAAGAGAATAACTTAAGTCCATGTGTTTGAGGTTGCTGTGAGCTGTGATACTACAGTACTCTACCCAGGGTGATATAGTGAGACTCTGTCACGAAAAAAAAAAAAAAAAAAAAAAAAAGAAAAGAAAAAAAGATAGTACTAACTTGATACCAAAACCACAATATCACAAAGATGTCACTAGAAATTGGCAAAACTGATCCTAAAATTTATATGGAAATTCAGAAAATTGGCTCGGTGCTTTTGGCTCAATCGGCTAAGGCACCAGCCACGTACACCTAAGGTGGTGGGTTCGAATCCCCAGCCCGGGCCGCCAAACAACGATGGCTGCAACCAAAAAATGGCCAGGCATTGTGGCGGGTGCCTGTGGTCCCAGCTGCTTGGGAGGCGGAGGCAGGAGACTCGCTTGAGCCCAGGAGTTGGAGGTTGCTATGAACTGTGATGCCATGGCACTCTACCCAGGGGGATAGCTTGAGGCTCCGTCTCAAAAAAAAGAAAAAGAAATTCAGAAAATCTAGAATAGCCAAAACAATTTGAAAAAGAATAAAACTGGAAGACTTACACCAGCTATTTTCAAAACTTAACATAAAGCTACATTAATCAAGATGTTGTCATTTTGGTGCAAGAATGGGCAAAATAGGTCAAAAGAAAATAACTGAGAATGTAGAAATAAATTCTTATATTTTGATTTTTGACAAAGGTGTCAAGACAACTTGATAGGGAAAAGATAGTCTACTACTTAGACTCTTCATTCCATGTGTAAAAATATTAACTCAAAATGGATCCCAGAGCTACATGTAAGAAGTAAATCTACAAAACTCCTAGAAGAAAATATAGGATAAACTCTTTGTGACTTTAGGTTGAACAAAGAGTTCTTAGATATGCACCAAAAATCTGATCTACAAAAGAATAAGTTGGTAAATTGAATTTCATCAAAATTAAAATTTTCTACTCCTTGATATCATTAAGAACATGAAACTGAAACCCTCATATATTGCTGGTGAGAATACAAAATAGTGTAGCCACTTTGGAAAATTGCCAATTTCTTTAAAAGTTAAACATAAACTTACCACATTAACCTAGAAATTTCATTCCTTGGAATCTATCCAAGACAAATGGAAACATATATCTAAAAAAAGTGTGCAGGAACTTTCCTAGCAGCATTATTCATAATAGCCCCAAATTGGAAACAATCCAAACGTCCATCGTCTAGTGAACAGACACGTGAAATGTGGCAAATCTACACAATGGGATACTATTCAGCAATTGAAAGGAACAAACCACTGATAGGCTGTGCCTCTGCCCCAGATTTGGCCCCATCCTACAAGATGGATAAACCTGAAAAATATTATGCTATGGGAAAGAGGCCAGACACAAAAGATGCTATATTGTAGGGTTTCAGTCATATGAAATGTCTAAAAAATGATGAATTTATAGAGGTGAAAATAGATGAATGGCTGCCTAGAGCCAGGAGTAGGAACAGGGAACAACTGCAAATGAGTGAGAGGGAATTTTTTAGGGTGATGGAAATGTTCTAAAACTGGATTGTAGTGACAGTTGCACAATTCTATACATTTACTGAAAGTGCTGGACTGTACACATACAATGGATAAATTTTATGATTGTAAATGATAATTCAATAAAGGCGTTTAGAAAAGGCATAAGACTGAGGTCACCTTCCCAGGGTGCTCACATAGCAGCTAGCATAAGATCTACCTCTCAGTTCTGGCCTTGGTGCTCAACTTACCTTAGTGTCTCCTGAGGGGTTGCAGCAGTTCTTGGGTACCAGGCAGTGAGTGACAAGAATATTAGGGTCTTTGGTGGTGATGGACAGACCTTTCTGCAGAATTTGAACCAGTCGGGTCCAGAAGTGGAAGACAGACTCAGGATGGTTGGGGTGGAGCTTTAAGTAATAGATCTTCTCAGTGACTGTCCTCAACCGCAGGATGCGTTGAAGGCGGTCACAGACCTGGAGCTCCACAAACTTCAATGGGAGAATCCTGAAGGCACCAGGGAAGACACATAGTGACAATCTCATTGCTTCTGATCTGACTCTATCTTCATTAAAACAAGGACTGTCTCCTTTAGGACTAAGGCTTTGGAGGTAGGATAAAGGGTGCTTAGCACAGTGGTGCTGAAACATTGGGTAGATCAGATATACCTGGGGAGGTTGTTTAAAATGCAGACACCTGAATTCACCCTCAAGGATTCTGTTTAGTAGGTCTGGGGTGTGGCCCTGGAATGATTCTCCTGCTGGTGTTTTCTGGACCCTGCTTGAGAGAAACAGCCTAGGAGTAAGGTGGCGAGAGTCACAGGGTTTTGCAGTTTCCTTCTTGATAGCACCAAGGGAGCTGGCTCCACTGTTCAGCTTATCCATTCATTGACCTTAGTGCCTTGAGTACTCCAAAGCAGTGGTTCTCAACCTTGCTAATGCCGCGAACCTTTAATACAGTTCCTGTGGGTCGTGACCCACAGGTTGAGAACCGCTTCTCCAAAGGATCTAAGGTTTAAGGAGCTGGCTTTGGATCTAATATTAGTCAGCTGAGACTGGGTGGTACTTGCTAGGGGTACACTAATAACAGAATGAAGAGGTTTGTTATTACAGTAAAGTGGAGAAATGAAGTGTTTTCTTGGACTTCTGGGGCCATCTAGAGATTTTTCAAAGAGGCCTAAACATTGAAAACAGCTGTTTTAATCCAGACGAGCATGGTATCACTATATATTACAGTTTGAAGTGAGACTTAGTCCCACTGATTTTACCAGTAGGAAAACTGAGGTGTTACAGATGACATGGACTCAGAAACTGAGTTTAGTCAACTGTCTACCAAGGACTAGAAAGAACCTGCCTCTCCCAACCAGTGTTGGCTCTGCCAGACCTCTGTGCTTCCTTCCCTCTTGGCCAAATGCCACGAGCTTTGCTATGAGTTCAGAGGGGTGAGTGCAGTGAGAAGGGAAGTGGGCGTGTAGACTGGCCAGCTCCCCTGTCCATGTGACCCTTTCCTCAACCCCACTTGGCCTCTGTCCTTCCAGTGCACCACCTGTCTCCGGTTACTGTTGACTGAAACAATGTCACTCCCGATGCCTTCTCTGCTTTCCTTCCATCCACAGTTTAGTCACCAAGCAGCCTCTGCTCTGTGTCCACGCTTCACCCCTCATGTCCTCCATTCTCATCTTTGTTGCTTACCTTTTCAGGATGATGTTTGGGGCGATAGATGGTCTGTTCCATGTCTGGCTTTGCCCCTGGTGCCATTTGACACTGGCCATGAGGAGGATGTTGGGAAGGGGCAGGCAGGGCACAGAGGAGGTCACTCCAAGGGCCATGGTGTAGGAGGCCTTGTAGATGTCTATCCAATTCCTGCTCCTTTTGACCTGCAATGCAGCCCCCAGGCACAGCCTGAGCATTTGGCAAAAGCAGCAGTATGTTTTAGCCAGGGATTCTCAACCTCGGCGCTATTAATGTTTTTGGGCTAGATATTCTTTGCTGGTGGAGGTGGGGAGGCTGCCCTATTCATTGTGGAATGTTTAGTAGCTTCCTTGGTCTCTACACCCCAGATATTAGTAGTAACCCCTCTCCCCCAAATCCAAGTTGTGACAACCAAAAATATCTCCAGACATTGCCAAATATCCCCTGCCAGTGAGAAACAAAAGTCACTACTTGTTGGGAACCACTGTTTTAACTTATATTGGTTAAACAACTATAATTGTATTTAAATGACCTACTATTAATAATTGCCCACAAGAACTATAACCCAGGGGTTCTCTGGCATCTATTATATTTCTATGAATCTTCCCTTGACTGTTGCCTGGCCTACCATTGGCAAATTTGTCCTCTTAGCCCTTCTCTGAGGGGTCCTATTACTTCCTGCACCTTCACTGAACATGAAGGTCCCTTCCAACTGCAAAGTTCTGTTTGTTCTGGTTTTATCTGGCCTGAGGAGAGCCCAGGCAATGAAACAAAAATGCACTGAGTGCCTGTTAGACTAGGGACTCTGCTTGCTGTATTTGCATTTAATCTTCAGGTCAATCTGACCCTTTTATGGTAGAGGAAACAGATTCAGGGTGCTCAGGTTACTTGCGTGAGGATGCCTCCTAAGGGGAAAGGGGAAAGCAGAGGACTGGAATCTGAGCTCAGGTCTCTCTGGGTACTCAGGTCCTGTTTCTAATCCGCATTTCTGTTCCTAATCCTTAAAAGGCAATTTTTTATTCACTGCCTTTCTGTTCATCTACTTTAGGTAACAGCGTGAGGGGTGAAGGAAACTGGGGATTTGAATACCAAACCTCCACTCTGAGCAGAGAAGAAGTCTGACCTCTCTCCCCAGGTGACAGCTGTGTGCAGGAGTAGCCCTGTCTGTGGCTTTGCAAAGCCCAGGTAATTGTGGTGGCCTCACCCTATAGGCTGGATAACTTCTCCCGGCCTTAGTTCTCACTCCACTCTAGTTCCAGGGATGGACTTTCTTGGCCACATTTGGGAACAGGTTTAAAAGAATCAAGAAGTGCTATTCTGAGCCACCCAAGAGTACCTGGACAAAATTGCTTTCAAACACCACTGAGTCAGGAAATAGGTTGAATTCTGGAGAATGAACCTTCTGGCAGAGCAGTCCCTCCTCCACACCTAGGCCCACTCCAGGATTCGGTTCCCCATCCACACGCAAGAGGCCCCTGAATTCTTCCCAGGCAGTCAGGGAAGGGAAGGTTGGATAGGATCTTGTGACTTTTACTGTCTTCTTTGATTTCCACCAAGTCTTTGTAGGTGGAACTGATGACATTTCTACACATGCTCAGGGGCCTGCTGCACTTTTGTCCTGGGATCTCTCTCTTCCCTCCTGGCCTCGGGCAGCTGGCCAAGCCCTGGGACCACCAATCAGCTCACAATGATGAATGGATGACATCACGAAAAACCAGGGCAGGCCTACAGGAAAGGGAAATGGAGAGGAGCCTCCCTTTCCTCCCAGAGTGCTTTTGTGACTTATTAATGCCCTGACACTCCCCATGTCTTGTTGGGTCCCCAGGACATAGCTCTTCCAGAAGTTGCTGAGAAAGCAGTGAGTTAGGCAGACAGTAAGGAAGGAGGGCTGTCAGGAAGCTCTTCTGCAACTGATAGGACAATGTCCTCCCTGCCTTTTAACCCTCCTTACTCTGAATGCAACCTACTCCAACAGACTTTAAGGACTGTTTGTCTACGGAAAATCCAGCCTTCTGGAGCTGTGAGTGATGCGGGCCCCCCACACCCTGGTTGATCTGTGGTAGTCTTTTCTGGTTATGGAAACTGTTACAGGGTAGTTGGAGTCTGCTCTGTGCTCTGCTACAGTGGGCTGGCTCCTGTAGCAGGGTTTAGTATCCTTAGATAGGAGGTCACACTGAAGGGGCAGGAGAAGTAATTAGTTTCTTACCCAGAGGCTGATCCTGTGAAGGTGCCAGCTGGGAGGAGTTGAACCCAATGAGCAGCTCATCTTCTGCTTACCACATGGGGAAATTGTCCTCCAGGGTCACATTCTCTAAGGATAGGGTCAGAGACCACATCCTGTGGTTTGCATTTCCCTAGGAACAGCCTGGAAAGGGAACACACAGTGCAAAAGTGATGGTAATTAATAAACTGATAATGTTTTTCATAGTCAAGGCTTAACCACAACAGTAAAGCTTATTGGTTTAGACATGCAGTTTGGATATATTTGGCCATGCAGTATCCAAAAATCAATTGGGAAGGGGACCTTTTCTCTTTTTCATACAAGTCTGTTAAGCCCACTTCTATGGTATTCCTTAACCCTCAGGGAAGAAGGCTTGAGCACCCAGTCTGAAAAGCTAACTGTGAGTAGAGTATTTAGTTCTCAACAAGATGCTAAGCAATTGTATGAATGGTACTTTCCGATGTCTACCTCTTCCTCCTTGTCCCCGCCAAACCTCAGAAACTAGCACATTGAGTCTTTTGAAAACCATATAACAAGAAAAAAACAACAAAATAAAAACCATGTGAAGATGCTTAGCTTTCTATCCCAATATCTACTCTGTTTCTTTAATAATAGAATAAGGGATTTGCAGTTGGGCACAAGCTCTTCTGGAAGAAAGCTATTTCCTGGCCTCCCTCCTTGCAGCTAGGTAAGGCTGGGAGGAGTAGCCCTGTCTAGGACTATGTCCTAGCAAAAGAGATGTAAACCCAAATGTTAGGTGTAATTTCTGGGAGAAATCCTTATGTGTTTAGTAATATTGATGCTGCCACAATCACTGTTCTTTGCATATTTGGTGATGAGCACTTTGTTGACAATATCTTTAACTATGTCGATGGCCCTTTGGTTTGAGGATAAAGCCACTTTTTCAGTACAAAGGATCATTTCAAAGCTTGGACAGGAGTTGCCAGGATATCTGGTTGTAAGTTGGGGCTGGACCCAGATTTTAAGGAACATAAAGCTTATACAATTTTGGAAACCCTTAAAAATAAGAAGACTGAGTGGAGGTAGGGATAGGGAGTTAACTGTTTATGGGGACAGAGTTTCAGTTTGGAAGATGAAAAAGTTCTAGAGATAGATGGTGGTGATGCTTGTATGACAATGTAAACATACTGAATACCACTAAATCATACAGTTAAAAATGGTTAAAATGGTGCATTTTATGTTGTGTATATTTTACCACAATAAAAAGGTGCTAGACCTTTAAAAATAAAATCAAACCGGGACAAAAATATGGTACAAAATTGCTAGAGGTCCTCCTAGGGCCTTGTAACACCCATGTGGAATTAGAGGCCCTGAAGCTTAACTTCACAGTAAGTCTGTCTCATTTAAATCTATGTCACTACTTAAAACTTTCTATTATTACATAAGCAGTGCATATGCTATACTTTGTCAAACATTAGAAACAAGTTAAAAAGCAATCACCCAGCTTATCACGACCTCCTGGAGAGCCTCACTGTAACAACTATGTGTGTATGTGTACAAAACCAAAAAAGCAGTATCATATTCTAAAGGTGTTTTGTAACTTTTTAATAATCTGTGTCATTTAGTTAACACCCTCTGATTTTGTATTTCAGTATATTTTCATCTTATCTCATCCAATTTCCATACCATATTATAATTTCTCTGATTTTCTCAGATTATTGTTATAGCTGGTTTATCCAAATCCATACCCAATCTAGGACTACACATGTCCCCTGAGTTAATATAGTATAGTCCCGTTTTTTAGGACACTGACTAGTGAAAGCAAATGAGTTGTCCTACAGAACGTTCCACCTTCTAGATTTGTCTGTTTGCATCCTCGTGGTGATGTTTAGCTTGGTTCTCTAGCCCCTAATATAGAAACTCTAGCAAGGGTGTCTAACCTTTTTTTTTTCTCTGCTGTACAGTTAATTTTTAACTTTTTTCCCCTAAAGACAGGGTCTCACTATGTTGCCCAGGCTGGTCAAGGTAAACATTTTTGAAAAACTAAAATACAGTTACTATTTATAGTGAAGATATATAATCCATATACAATGAAATCTATGTAAGATACTACTCTCTCTTCCCAAAGAATGTCAGGAGAAAAATATGTATAATGAGTTATATATTAACAGTGAAATGATTCTAAGAAACAGAAAAAATTATTTGACAAGAATCCTCTCTGTACTCTCAAGGAAATTAAATATAATATGGATCCTGTGAAATAAAAAACTAGAGAAAAAAATAAGATGAAAAAGGGACTGGAAATTATAAAGAAGGAAACAGAAGAAAAATCCACTAACTACCGGGAAATCACAAGACGTGGAGCTGACATGACAGAAAACAGTCAGTGATGTGGATGATAGGATGGACAACATCACACGATAAAAATGACAAGTATCACAGAATAAAGCTGGGTAGAGAGGTGAGATGATGGAGAGAAATCATAAATGTGTGGGACAGTTATATTGATTCAATGTACAGACAGAATCCCTGATTACAAAGGAAGAGTAGTCAAAAACAAAAGAACAGAGTCATTTCTAAAACCTAAAAAACCCACTTTGAGCTGGGCACAGTGGTGTGCACCTGTTGTCCCAGCTCCTTTGGAGGCTGAGGCAGGAGGATCACTTGAGCCCAGGAGTTCAAGGTTGCAGCTACTAGACTCTAGCTGGGGTGACAGAATGAACTCTGTCTCAAAACATAAACAAAAAACCCCTCAACTGGGCAAAAGAACAGGATATACTATATTCCGGGCAAAGTGAGTTAAGAAATCACTGAGACCAGAATAACTCTTGTGAAGTTCCCAACAAAAGATTCCTAGTAGAAACATTTGGATAGCTGAAGCGGACCATTTAGTAAGGGGAATAAAATGAGACTGGCCTCTGATTTTCTTCCCAGTCATTTTAGATGGCATAAGGCACTGGAACAATGTAGAAAGAATGTTGAGGAGAAGAGGATGTTGCCCCATAATTCATGGTTTCAAAGTCATGGAAATGTAAAGGTGGCAAAAATACTCTTAAAATAATAAGCACACAAAAATAAATAACTCATTAGCTGGCACTTTGAAAAAAGTGAGTTGAACCACTAGGTAACAGCTTAATTTTTTAAAATGTAGACATAAGACATAACATTTGAGATAAGAAAACGTAAATATATATAAATAAAGAGGAAGTGAAGGCTTCTGGATAAAGTTAGTAGTGTGAAGCTGTCCAGGTAGCAAAAGACCTCAAAACTTTTGTGACTTAAACAAAATAGAATTTTGATTTTCTCTTACATAATAGTGCTAAGGTAGGCAGTCCAGAGCTGGTACAGTATCTCTGCTATTCTCCACATGTGGCTTCCATCCCTGCATCCCAAGGTGGCTGCTCTAGC
Organism: Galagoides demidoff; assembly: GCA_963574575.1. NCBI lineage: Eukaryota > Metazoa > Chordata > Mammalia > Primates > Galagidae > Galagoides > Galagoides demidoff. The sequence continues at coordinate 19,581 of CAUYQV010007752.1, forward strand.
TTCTGCCATCATGTTAGGATCCTGGCCAGTGAGAAGGGGGGAAAGAAAGGAGAGTACACACTCATTCCTTTTAAGGGCATGACCTAGAAATGGCATAATCACTGTTGCTCACATCTCATTGGTCAGAACTCAGACATATGGCCACACCCAGGTGCAAGGGAAGCTGGGAAATGTAGCTTTTAACTGGGTGACTATGAACCCACCTAGAACTGGGGAACTATTTATTATTTAAGGATGAAGGATTGTGGTGAACAATTAGCTGCTTCTGTCACAGAACTACTCCCCCAACATACACATTAAGTACATAATGACTTTTAGTAATCAAAGATTATCTGTTGACAACCTGAAAAAGAGGTTGAGCCAGGGGGCCAAAGGGTAGGAAGAACAAAAAAATCTGGGGGTGGCCTGATGCCTGATAAGAGACAAAAAGCCTAGTTAATAAAATTGTATGTGTTCTCCTAAATTACACCCCCTTCCCCAGCTGGAGAGAGGCCGTATGTGTGAGGAAGTAATCAACTCAGAGGAAATAATTTAAGAAAACCCTCCAAGAGTAGAAGAAAACAACTCAAGAAAATAAATTCAAGAAAAACCTTCAAGAGCAAAAGCCCTTATAAATCACAGCACTGTCTCAGCAGAGGCAGAAAAATTTGGCTGGGCTCACTATTTTTTAGATCATCAGCCTGGGTTGACAGAAATATTGTGAGAATAGAATACACCCCCAAGCAGAAAAGAGGACATCTTGGCCTGATGCGGTGGCTCATACCTGTAATCCTAGTAGGGAGGTAAGGTGGGAGGCAGAAGGATCGCTTGAGGTCAGGAGTTTGAGAAGAGGACATCTGAAAAACTTTCAGGAGTCTTAGAAAAGAAGGAAAGCCTGCCCTTGGCAACAATGTGTATGGACCTGGAGGGCATCATGCTAAATGAAATAAGCCAGATACAAAAAGACAAACACTATATGATGTTACCTACACGCGGAATCTGAAATAGTCAAATTTATATGAACAGAGAGTAGCACAGTGGTTTCCAGGGAGTGAGGGGAGTGGAAATGGGGAGATGATGGTCAGAAGGTACTAAGTTCCACTTATGCAAAATAACTAAGTTCTAGAAATCTACCCCTATAGCGTAGTGCTATAGATAATAATACTGTCCTGTTCACTGTTGTTAAAATTTGCTAACACTTATGTTGAGTGTTTTTCACACACACACACACACAAGGTTTGACAATTAAATTTGCAAACTCATCCTAGAAATGGTGCTACATACTTCATTGCTAAATATCACTATAGTCACTTTTGAAATACTCCCCTTGGGAAATTACACCCTGATGCCAGTGTCTAGTCCACCCTTCAAAGCAATTTTGGAACTCTTTTACTGGAATGACCATGATAGCTAGTGTCATATGAGGGTCTCACAATTAAGTTCTCGAACTTGCCACCATGCACTAACATTGGGTAGCACCGTACAAACAACATGGTAAGGTATCTTTTCCTTCACTTTTCCCTTCCCCCTTCCCTTCCCTTTTCTTTTCTTTTCTTTTCTTTTCTCTGAGAGACAGTCTCACTCCATTGCCCAGGCTAGAGTGCCACAGCTTCAGCCTATCTCACAGCAACCTTGAATTCCCGAGCTCAAGCAATCCTCCTGCCTCAGCCTCCAGAGTAGCTGGGACAACAGGTAACCACCACCACACTAGGCTAATTTTTCTATTTTTAGTGGAGATGAAGTCTTGTTCTTGCTCAGGCTGGTCTTGAACTCCTTAGCTTAAGTGATCCTCCCATCTCAGCCTCCCAGAGTGCTAGGATTACAGGTGTGAGCCACTGAGCTCTGCTGGTAAGGTTTATAACCTTGGTATATCTGTGTCTCACAGCTGTGTTCACATTGATCTGTGGTGAAAGCTGAGTGGGGTTCATTATTGTTGTTGTGTGTTTTTGGGTGCTGTATGATGACAGCAGTGCAAAGCACTGCTTTGGCAAAATCGTACACATTTTGATATTCTGTCTTTGTGTTTTCATTCAGTTTGGCTCAAAATATTTAAACATTTTTCTTGAGTCCTCTTTGACCCATAGGTTATTTAGAAGTGTGTTGTTTGATTTCCAAATATTTTGGGATTTCCCAGAAATCTTGCAGTTACTGATTGGTAGTTTGATTTTGCTGTGGTCTGATTACATACTTTGTATGATTTCTATTCCCTTAAATTGGCTGAGGTTTGTGTTATGGCCTCAAATGTGGTCAGTCTTAATGAACGTTCCAGGTGTGCTTGTAAAGAAAGTGCATTGTGCTGTTGTTGGATGGAATGTTCTACGAAAGTCACAAAGGGTCTAATTGGTGGACAATGTTCAGGTTTTCTACCTCCTTACTGATTGTTTTGGTCTATGTCATCAACTTATTAAGAGAAGAGTATGAAGTTTCCATCTGTAATTGCAGACTTCATTTCTTTTTTTAAGTTCTTTCAATGTTTGCCTCATGTATTTTGTTTTCTTTGGCATATAAACAACAGAAATTTATTTCTCATAGTTTGAGAAGCTAGGAAGTCCAGGATCAAGGTGTCACACATTCAATGTCTGGTGAAGGCCCTCTCGGGGTTCACAGACAGCCGTCCTCTCACTGTTGTCTTCACTTGGCAGAGCCTCGTGTATTCTGAAGCTCTGTTGTTACATGCACGCAACTTCGGGATGGTTATCTTCTTGGAGAATTGATCCCTTTATCACTATGCGTGCCCCCCATCTCTGAGAATATTCCTTGTTCTGAAGTCTACCTTGTCTGATATTAAAATAGCTACTCCACCCTCTTTCCTTTAGCCTCTTTGCACTCCTGAAAGCAAGGTGGGCCACCAGGAGCTTTACTGAAACCACCTGTGAAAATTTGGCAAGTGTTTTCACCTTAGTCATATCTGCTTAAATCAGTATGGTCTGATCAGGAAATAAAGCCTCAATGTGTACTGCCAGTGTTTCTATCAGTCCTTGGAGAAAACAGATTTCATTAAGTTGGACTAAGCAAACTTCCTTGGATGGGTTATCCACGGCATTCACCCAATGGAAGAAACCCTGCTAGTTTTTTATACATAAAATTAAAAAGAAATAGTTACTCCCACTTTCTTTGGGAATATGTGTGTTTTATAGCTTTCTCTGTCCTGCTACTTTTAGCTTCTTTGATGGATATAAAATATTATATGAATAATTAAAAACAAATACAGTTACACTTGAATAGAAGTTTCTTTCTTTTTTTTTTTTCTTTTGAGACAGAGTTTCACTCTGTCACCCCAGGTAGAGTGCTATGGCATCATAGCTCACAGCAGCCTCAGTCTCTTGGGCTCAGGCCATCCACTTGCTTCAGCCTTCCAAGTAGCTAGGACAACAGATGCCTGCCACAACACCCAGTTAGTTTTTTTATTTTTAGTAGAGATGGGGTCTTGAACTCCTGAGCTCAAGCAATCCACCTGCCTCAGTCTCTCAGAGTACTTGGATGACAGGCGTGAGCCACTGTGCCTGGCCAGAATGGTTTCTTATTATGAAGACGATAGTTTTCTCTGAATTGATTCATAAATTCAGCAGAATCTCAATAGGATTTATTTGGGCAGAAACTTGACAAAATGATTCTAAAGGTCATCTTCTTTCAAAGGAACACTTGGGAGAAGATTAAAGAGGAAGGAGTAGCATAAAATAAAATAATTGTGGTAGGTTGAAAACTGCCTCCCTGGCTCGGTGCCTGCGGCTCAATTGGCTAAGGCACTAGCCATATACACCTAAGGTGGCAGGTTCGAATCCAGCCTGGGCTGCCAAACAACAATGACGGCTGCAACCAAAAAATAGCTGGGTGTTGTGGTGGGCACCTGTGGTCCCAGCTACTTGGGAGGCTGAGGCAGGAGACTCACTTGAGCCCAGGAATTGGAGGTTGCTGTAAGCTGTGATGCCACAGCACTCTATCCAGGGGGACGGCTTGAGGCTCTGTCTCAAAAAAAAAAAAAAAAGACAAATAATGGTATTAAAAAATCAAGGCCTAGTGCTGTGGCTCACACCTATGATCCTAGCACTCTGGAAGGCTGAAGTGGGAGTATTGTTTGCAGTCAGGAGTTCCAAGACAGTCTTTTTCTTTCTTTCTTTTTTCTTTTTTTTTGAGACAGATTCTTACTTTGTCACCCTGGGTAAAGTGCCATGGCATCATAGCTCAGAGCAACCTCAAACTCTTGGGATCAAGTGGTCCTCTTGCCTCAGTTTTTCATTTTTAGTAGAGACAAGGTCTAACTCTTGCTCAGGCTGGTCTCGAACTCGTGAGCTCAAGTAATCCACCTGCCTTGGCCTCCCAGAGTGCTAGGCTTATAGGCATGAGCTACCAGGCCCAGCCTCAAGACAGCCTTGAGTAAGATTGAGAACCGCATCTCTACCAAAAATAGAAAAACTAGCTGGGCATTGTGATGGATGCCTGTAGTCCCAGGTACTTGTGAGGCTGAGGAAAGAGAATTGCTCCAGCCCAAGAGTTTGAAGTTGCTGTGAGTTATGATGATGCCACAGCATCTACCCAGGGCAATAGAGTGAGACTCTACCTTAAAAAAAAAAAATTATATTGGAAAACTATTTTGAACTGCACAATAACAAAAACATAGTATTTCAAACTTGTGGGATTAGAAATCAAGTGACTGCAAATCCAAAGAGTACAGGCATCTCTGAGACCATCTGGAATGACAGAGGATGCTGGGGTTTTTCTAAGTGTAGCCTGAGGGCTTGCATCACTTTATTTAGATGATAAAGGAACAGGAGCCTTCGAAGGTTATAGAACTTTGGCACGCTAGGATTACACAGGAACAAATAAGTCATTAAATAAAAAGTTTGTCTGGGGTTGGGCCAGTGGCTCACACCTGTAATCCTAGCACTCTGAAAGGCTGAGGTGGGTGGATTGCCTGAGCTCAGGAGTTCAAGACCAGCCTGAGCAAGAGCAAGACACGCTCCGCTCTCTAAAAAATAGCCAGGCATTGTGGTGGGTGCCTGTAGTCCCAACTGCTTGGGAGGCTGAGGCAAGAGAATCACTTAAGCCTAACATTTGAGATTGCTGTGAGCTATGATGCCACAGCATTCTACCCAGGGCCATACCGGGAGACTGTCTCAAAAAAAAAAAGTTTGTCAAAATGATATCAGTCAATTTTTTTGGAGGATGGACAGATAAAAATTATTTCTAAAGTATTAGAACTTCATGAACATTACTTCTGTAATACAGTTTTTAAAAAAATTATAAGAAATAAAAACAGAATTTGTTAAAATGATCATTGAATTTAATTCAGTTGGTGCCTTGTTAAATAGGAGAGACAAAGGTAAAATTGAGTCAAAGATGACTTGTGAGGACTTGAACCAGGTTGCCCTGGAGTATTGTGGTGGTAAGACAGAAACCAAGACTTCAAAAGAAAGAGCCTTCTGAAGACGAGACGATGAGTTACCCGATGCAGGATGTCCCCTGACCCAAGGGGCTGAAGATATGACGGGACTATGGCCGGGAACCCAGCTGGGCTCAAGTGGCTGGAGTAGGGACTGTGTAATGAGAGGGTCTTGCAGCTTGGTCCCGTGGACGGAACGGGAAGGTCTGTAGAAACCCTCACCAGTGCAGATGACCCAGCAGACTAGCGATAAGGGCCCAAGCATCAACCCCAACGTAGAAGTATTGACGTGAATAATCCAATATACTAGTTCTCAGCCCTGTCAGACCCAAGTCCTCTTTTTATAGCAAATATTTTGGCACACCCTGTCACCAGCCTAAAATAAAATTCACCGTGATTATATCCTATCTATACGAATACATTTTTCTTTTTTCTTTTTTTTGCAGTTTTTGGCCGGGGCTGGGTTTGAACCTGCCACCTCCTGCATATGGGGCTGGCGCCCTACTCCTTTGAGCCACAGGCGCTGTCCCCATATACGTTTTTCAAAAATTGATCTGCTGCCCCAACTGTAACATGAAAGGAAAAATATAATACAGATGCCAATATGTAAATGCTCACAAGCCACTCCATTCGAAGTCACGAAATAGAATCAGAAGCTTGAACCCAGCATGCAGTTGGTGCAAAAACAGACACGTAAAGGCTACTTGACTTGGCTACTCAAAACCATAAAGCTCCACTACAGATTGATAAATGGGGTTCAAAGTAGCCAGTCGGGGTGGGGTTGCCTTCCGGTAAAGAGCGTGAGAAGCAGGAGACCAGCCTGCCGCGCCCAGGGGCCGTAGGGACGGAGCCAAGCCTCCGCGTTCCATGGCGGCGCGGCGCCACCTGGTGGCAGCTGCCGTCTCTGCCTACGGGGCCGTGTGAAAAATCCGAGTGCTGGGGCTGTCTGGGTTTCCTGCCATCTCTGGTTTCCTTGGCTTGGGAGATCCGCGGCGAAAATACCTGATGCAGAAGAGACGCCCCACTTCCACCGCCAGTTGTCTGTCGGTTTTGCCTTTCCCTCCAAGTTCCATTCAGAGTGAATTCCAAGTAAATTTAAAGTTGGGTAGGGCATCCTAATCCACTTACTAAATAGATTTTACTGTACTGTGACCAGCTTTGTCATGATTTTTCAAGCTGTGAACAACTTTTGGATAAGTGCAAAACAAAACAAAGTACCATCTTCCCTAGGTTTACATGGTGGCTACATTCCTGGAAACGTCTGTGTGCACTGAAGTGGCAGTGGGGGTGGGGAGAGACCTCTGGCTTAAGGAGTTAGCGTCTAGACTCTAGTTGTAAATGAGCTCATGCAGGATGCTGGCTAGGTCTTTGCTCTCTGTCGGATTTCTCACATCACGGGCTTTACCTGTTAGGTGCTGTTAGAACCATGGTGACTTTCCAAAACACCCCCTACCAATTAAAAAATTCAAACACCTCCAAAGGTGGGACTCATTGACTTAGAACCTTTGACTTGGAAAAAGTTAACAACCTGATCAAACGCGTCAGTTTAGACAAAATTGTAGGCCCTCTGAGTTGACAGAAGGCTAGAGAGAATTAATACAAAGACAGCTAAAGTGGCCAAAAGACACCGTGTGGAGGCACACACCTGTAGTCTCAGTCACTCAGGAGGCTGAAGTGGAGTTCCAGGCTGAAATGAGCTATGATCTTGCCACTGCACTCCAATCTGGGTGACAGAGCAAGACTCTGTCTCTAAGAACATAAAATGAAATAGCCAAGCAGATAGAGGGGATTATGGGGCAGATTAGAACAATGAGGTACAGAGAGAGTTTCAAAACTCAAAAAACAAAGTGTGAAGAAGTTTCACATAAGCACCCACACTTCCTTGGGAACACCTCTTAAAACCCAAGAAGTCATTTTGTGAAGCATAATATTATTTGCCTAACATAGGCATGGAATTCATTCTGTGGGAGAAGTTCAAGAAAATTAAGTAATATAAAAAGATGCTCAAGAAAGATTTGTGTGATTCTTCTAGATTCATTCTTCAGAATACTCGTCTCAAGGGGTATTACTAGAAGTTTCATGAGGACAAAAGTGCTCTCAATTCAAGTTGGCTTGGGCAGTGGTGTCTTCTGTCCCCCCTCATGGTGGCCATGAAAAGGCTGTGCCAAGACCTCCAGTTGCAGGGAGACTCCACCTATTGCCCTTCTGGATCCACCACTGCATTTGTGCCATTGTATCAACATTGCCCTCAGTTGTTCCTGCTAGTGACTGAGGATGACAGGGGTAGGGGACTAAGCGGGGCCCATTCTGGGGACACAAGGACTCCTGTAATGAACAACTGACTTGAAGGCTCCTCTCCACTCTGCGGAAACTTTCCTGGAACTGTGCTGCAGCCCGAGACTCTCCTGCCCCACCCTCCTTGCTTTCCCATTGGCCAGACCCATGCAAAGAGGTCCACAGCCTCTGGGGCAGAAAGCAGGATGGAGGAAGGTGGAGACTGGCTTGGCCTGGGCTGGGGCAGATGGAAGATACTCAGCATACTACCAACCGACTTGCTTGGCCCTGCTTGTGATCTTCTCACTCATAGGCTCGGGAGAGCATCTTGGAGACATTTAAGCCACTTTTGACTGTGTTCTCATTGCTTGCAGCTAAATATAAGACTGACAGACTTTATTTATTTATTTATTTATTTTTGAGACAGAGCCTCAAGCTATCCCCCTGGGTAGAGTGCTGCGGCATCTCAGTTCACAGCAACCTCCAACTCCTGGGCTCAAGCAAGTCTCCTGCCTCAGCCTCCCAAGTAGCTGGGACCACAGATGCCCACCACAACACCCGGCTATTTTTTTGGTTGCAGCCGTCATTGTTGTTTTTGGCAGGCCCGGGCTGGATTTGAACCCGCCACCTTAGGTGTATGTGGCTGGCGCCTTAGCCAGTTGAGCCACAGGCGCTGAGCCTGACTGATAGACTTTAAAGAAAGAAGCTAACTTCCTGGGAAGACAACTGGGAACACACAAAGACCAATGGATTAGGGAAGAAGAAGTCCAGATAAGATCTGAGCAAAGCAAATTTTAGTCCTTAGTGAAGAAGGCTGGAAATTCAGCCTTCAGAACTCCACACATAAGATTCATAACTGCCTTGCAAAATATTTTTAGGCTTTATTTCAGGCTGTTTGAGTTTAGTCATTCTCAACAAACCTTTTTCCTGTACACATAATCTCCCAAAGTGTTGTTATATAAAGGTGCATGAACTGGGTGAACTGAATTCTGATGCTCAGAGAGGAGCAATTCTATAAGGGTTACTTGTAATCAGTAACCCTTATAGAATTGTCTTCTTGAAGTTTACTCACATTTTGGTGGGTTATAAGTTGTACATGCACTAAAGTCCATGCATTGTTTTCTCATTTTTACTGAAGCTACTTACTTTTTTTTTTGAGACAGAGTCTCACTCTGTTGCTCTCAGAGTACCTATGGTGTCAGAGCTCACAGCAACCTCTAAATCTTGGGCTTAAGTGATTCTCTTGCCTGAGCCTCCCAAGTAGGTGGGCCACAATGACCAGCAATTTTTTTTTTTTTTATTGCAGTTGTCATTGTAGTTTAGCAGGCCTTGGCCTGGTTCAAACCCATTGCCTCCGTGTATGTGGCCAGTGCCCTAACCACTGTGCTATGGGCACTGAGCCAAGGCTACTTTTATCTTAGAAATAGATAGCAGAAACTAGCTCTCCTCTTTACTTTTAAAAAATATTTACAATTCAAATAGCTCCCAAGAAGATGGCTCTTCCTGATTGTGGGCCTTTTGTTTGCTGAGCACCTCAGCCAGCTTATGTATCTTGTTTAGATGTAGGAGTTGGGTGAGCTGCGTTGCTCTGTGAGTTGGAGGAGGGTCTGGGAGAAAGGGATGGGGAGCCAGGTTCCTGGGGAGGGAGGGAAAGCACTTCTTGATCTTCAGTAGCATCCCCTGACTCACAAAATGCTTCTTACGAATTTCTTTAGAACGAATGAAAGGACTGAGTCCTGCACTCAGAGTAGCCAGGGGATAAAATAGCAATGGCACACAATGGTGCTGGAGGCAGAAATTAGCAGAGAGGCTGAGAAATGTATATCTGCCTTTCTCAAGGACAAGAGAACTGGGCTACAAATGATTTTAAGAAACACACTCATCTGGCGTCTTGGCTCCCAGGGATTTTATTTGGCCGCGAGGAAGACTGCTAATCAGGTACACAGACAGCTGCTTTGAGAAGCTAGGAAGAGGCTTGACGCCCATAGCATTGTGGTTACGGTGCCACATACACAGGTTTGAACCCGCCCGGGCCAATTAAATAACTGCAACAAAAAAATAGCTGGGCATTGTGGCAGGTGCCTGTAGTCCCAGCTACTTGGGAGGCTGAGGCAAGATAATCACTTATGCCCAGGAGTTTGAGGTTGCTGTGAGCTGTGACGCCACAGCACTCTACCAAGGGCAACATAGTGAGATTCTGAGGAAGGAAATGTGGTATTCTAGAAAAGTTTTCTTTTCTTTTAAAAAATGCTTAAAGTGGTAAGATTTAGCTGTCTGCTGGAAACAAGAGAGAGAGAAGGAGATACATATATATATATATATATATTAGAAGAGAGAAGAGAGAGAAATTGGGGAAAATGTGAACACTGGATTTTTGATGATATTATAATTTATGGGAAATAGGGCTCTGGAGATAGGCCAATGCCAAGGCTGGGATCAGAGAAGGGCTCAAATCCCATAGAAACTGAGTTGACCTGGTGAGGAACAGGGAAGGTCAGGACTCCATATACCCATCACAGCAACATGGCTTATGCCAGACTGCACCTGCTGAAGGTTGAACACCCATGGTACACCCTTTCCTTGTGTTCATTGGCTTAGCTGGGCTGGGCTGAGCCTGCAACCCAAGGTCTGAGTGATGACAACTGAGAGGAATGGGCACAGTGGGGCTGACTCATTGTGAAGAGAGGCCCTGGGGCCATCACCCCACTGCCTGCTGCACTCTGAGAATCACTGCTACCCAGAGCTCACACCTGTGCTTGGTAATAATGATTTAATTGATTATAATATAATTATTATATATTATTATTATTATTAGCTTATGTTGTTAATAATAGCTTACACTGTTCTGGGCTTTACTTTTCTCATCTGTGAAGTATAGTTAATAATAATAGCTATTTTACACAATAATGAGAATCTCATTAGATTGTAGATGTGGAGACACTTTAAATAGGCCAAGCATTTACTAGTGAATGTTCCGATGTGTGTGTGTGTGTGTGACAATCCCCACCACATTCTTCTTGCATCTAGATATGGTCTTTGAATGGCAGGGAAGGGGGGGGGGATGGATGTGACAGGATTCCTTTCCTTCTTTGTCCAAGGCATTGTGCTTAATTAGAGACTCAAGGCAGGTTATAAAACCAACCTAGAATAAAACATCTATGAATATGTCTTTGCCTGTCATGGGTACATGGTGTGTTTTCAGTTTCTATTGCAATTATTAACATCCAAAAGCAGTGTTTGGTTTGGACATAATGAAAAAGCTTTAGTGACAGTTTACTAAACAGCATTATCCATATCCCCCCTGGAGAAATACACTGATTTATTCTAAGTCAGACAGAAATTAGAGACAGAGCAAAAGCCAGAATTGCCTTTTCTCAGAGTATCTTTAGATTATTAGTCTTCCATTCATTTCCATTCATATTATAGCTCCTGTAGGTGGCTTTAACCTTAGTAACTCTCATTTTAAATTGTCAAGTTTTACCTTTCTCCATGGTGGAAACCATTTTTAAAACCATGATCTGGTATTTCTTGAGATTGGCCTCTCAGTGTTTTGTTTTTTCTAAATCAGTGGCCTGTGGTTCTGAGAGTTCATTAGCGAACCCGGGAGAAGCCCGGGGGGGGGGGGGGGGGGGGGGGGGGCCTATGTTGGCCTTCACACACACAACACCGGCACGCTGAGGTTTCCCCGTGGGGTGGGTGCCAAAAAAAACACGGTCTGTTTGTAATTAACCCG
>CAUYQV010007753.1:0-15088 GCA_963574575.1 Galagoides demidoff
AGAAAACAGGTTCCTCAGAATCCTACCTGGTTCCTCCCTCAGAGCCCCCATTTGCCACCTGGATGTCTGTGTGTGCAGGAATTGGCTGGGGGTGGGATGCTGGCTTGCCTGGTTTATACCACTTCTCCCTGCTGCCCAAAGTCAGTCCAGAGAGTGTGTCCTGTATGTGTGTCCCCATGTGTGGGCAAGGCTGTGCCCATGTGGGTACCTGTGTTTATTCACATACTCACAGGCTTTCAGAGTCGGAAGGGGACTTTGGAAGAGACTTTCCCCTCCCCCCTCTGCCACATCCATGCCAAATGCTCATCTGGACTCTGATCACTCCCAGTGAACGGAAACTCGCTTCTTTCCCAGAAAACCCATCTCTGCTGAGGGTGAGAATACTGAGAGACTGTGCCAGACACTCCCCTGCCCACATGCGGGAATAGCAGGGTCAGGACAAGGTGTCCAGAAACAGCCCTTCAGGTGCTGAGACAGTTACAACTAGTGTTTACCAAAGGCCAGGCACTGGACTAAGGGTGGCATGTCTATTGACTGTCATAATCTTTCCAAAATTCTGTGATGTCATGTTTGTCTTTTATGCCATGGGATTGAAGAGGAAACTGAGGCACAGAGAAGTTAGGGCACTAGGCTAGAGTCTCACAGTCAGGAAATGGCAAAGGCAGAAATTCTGGCTCCACCTGAGTTTAACCACCACGTTCTATTATTGCAGGCTACCCAGAGAGAGAGAGAGAGAGAGAGCGAGAAAGAGCAGGTGAACAGCGTGTGCACACACCTACGTCAACACCTTCACCACCATTTCTGGAAAGCAGAGCTCCATGGTGTTATAGACAACTGGATACACTGGATAAGGAACTAAGACATCAGAAATTGCCTTTCTTCCTCTTCCTCCCTTGTTTCTTTCCCTTCTTCCTCCTTCACCATCACCATTGCCCTCGCCTTTATCTTATTAAATGTCATCTTCTGAGCACTTACGTGTTCAGGGGTTCTCTTGAAGCAAGAAACTTTGGGAGTTTCCAAGGCCCAGACAGATAGACCGGTGTAGGCAGACATCATGAGACATTTACCTCACGCTATTTCATGAGATAAATGTGTTTGGTAGCTGGGAAATAACCAGGGGAGATATGTATTTACATTCTACACCAGCCAAGGGTTAGGTGGTACATGCTTCAGAAAGTTTTATGTTCAGTTTTACATCTAGAGTTTGAGATAAGGCTATCACTTTCTTCTAATTAATGCAGGAATGCTTCCCCAGGTGCTGCTGTCAGGAACTCTCCTGCCATCTTGGCTTTTCCATCTGTCCCCAAAAGTGAGACTTGGATAGTGTGGTGTGTAGGACTCAGCACTGGATTTGGAGCTGTGGTACCTGGGGCTGTGACCTTGGTTCTGCAACCTTGGCTCTGCCACCAGCTTGCTGTCTTACCCTGGGTAAATTACCTCCCTTGCCTTGCTTGTAAAATGAGGGATTAAGACAGGATGGTCTATCAGGATCCTTCAGTGGGTGCACCCCTGAGATCTGTCAAGCAGGGCTGCTGTGTGCAGCTGAGTAGGTTGTACACTGTGCAAGGACATGTGGCCAAGAGAGAGATGGGGGCTGAAATCCAGCCTAAACGCTTTCATCTCGCTAGACTGTGTGCCTTGACAGGGCCTGCATCCAACAGGAAAAAGAGGCACTTTTTCTAATTTGTGCACAGTTGTCACATGGACTAGCAGTGGCCCTGCAAGGTCATCCTGGCTGCCTGTGGTTGGAGTTGGAGCTGGAGGGCAGTGGTAAGAGGAGTTTCTGTAACAGAAAGTCAGGTTGTAAGTTAGGGATGGAGGATAAAGGCTGTAGAAGTAGAATCAGGGAGTGTTTCTGTGGCCTGTGGACAGGGAGGTAGGGCAGAGTGCAGTCAAGGAGGTTGGGGGTATTGAGAGACAGGTTCCTGCTGACAGTGGGTGACCCATGTAGGGTGGGCCCTTAGGTTTCTGTCAGAGTGCCCCTGGGAGCAGTGGTTCTCCTGCTTCCCAGCCTAACTCACTCCTGTCTCCAGTCACCCCAAGGCAGCCATTTTTGGAGTGGCCTTTTCTGCCAAGATCCCCCTTGGAGAGCGATAAGAAGGGGTTGAGTTTTTCCAAGGCCCTCCTGAGAGGGCTGCAGATTATAGAGGATGTGTCCTTGTTCAACAAATGGTTTTGGACCGTGTGGTGCAGAGGTGGGTGTGGACCCTGCCCTGAGGGACCTTACCATCTAGAAGTGGCCTTTGTCCCTGGGGGTGGGGACATCTGACATTGAGGACAGTCTGGTGTCTACATTGGGCTTGGTCTGGTCTAAGGTGAAGACTCTTACCCTAGAATGCTAAGGACTATGAGAAGCTACCAATTTGGGCCTCATTGGCCCTTGAGAAGTGGTAGATTAGATCTTCTGGGGACAGATTTATGAGGCCCCCAGCATCCAGGGAGAATGTGAGGGTCATTGGGGAGGAAAACTAGGGGTGTAGAGCTTCTCCAAAGGAGGAGAGGCAGCAGGCAGGGGGTCTTCGGGGCACAGCCTCACTCTGTCTTGGCTGGGGGCATCAGGAGGATGTCCCTTAGGTAACCAGCCAGACAGGGCCTCTGGACACTATTCTGTCTCCCTCTCCTGTCCCTACTTCCAGCACAAAGCTGTTCAGAAGGAAAAGTAGCCCTTCCCATTCTTTTGGCTCTTTGGGACAAATCTCACATTATCTGGCTTTTGATTCTCTTTCATGAAAGCCACCTGCTCACATGGCATAGCAGGCACAGGTTTGGATGCCAACCTATTGTAATGGCCAGGCCTTCTCAGGCCACTCTGTCTCCTTGGCAGTCCCAATCACCGTCATCTCTGCAGTGACAACTATAGGAATATTGCCATGCCTGTGCCAGGCAGTCCCTCCCCTCTCCCAGGGGGCCCGCTATTCCTGTTCTTTAGAAGAAAGGGACCGCAGGGAGCCGATCATCTGTCTTATGCTCACAGGGTGGCTGTGTCAGGGTATTTGATTTTCTTACATTCAGTCTCCAGTGCCCAGTGACATCACCTATGGAGAGGGCAGTTCCTGGAGGGAAGCAACAGTGTGTCCCCTTCCCTCTGTGACAGCAATGATAATAGATAACAAAGAACTAATACTTCCTGAGCTCTCACTGTGCCAGATGCTATTCCAAGTGCACATGTATTAGTTTTCTCTTGCTGCTGTAACAAAGAGTCACAAACTAAGTGGCTTAAAGCAACACAAATTTGTTATCTTCTAGTTCTGTAGTACTTTGGAAGTCTGACCCAAGCCTCACTGGGCTAGAAATCCAGGTGTGGGAGGGCTGCATTCTTTTCAGGAGCCTCTAGGGGTGATTCCACTTCTTTGCCTTTTCCAGCTTCTAGAGGCCACTTGTCTCCCTTGGCTTGTGCTTCCTCCTCTGTCTTCACATCCAGCAGATGCGCCATCTCTCTGACACTTGTCCTCTTACCACTTCTCTTTCTCTCACCCCGCCAGGAAAGGGGCTCTGCTTTTAAGGACTCATGATTAGGTTGGACCCACCTACGTGATCCAGGATAATCATGTCTTCATCTCAAGGGCCAGGCTTCGAACACATCTACACAATCCCTTTTGTCATACATGACAATATATTCACAGGTCCCAGAGATTAAGACGTGTACAGCTTTGAGGTCCATTATTCTGTCTGCTTTCTTAAATTTTTTCATACAAAGGTAGGTAGTGTTATCACCCTTATTATAAAGATAAGGAAACTGAGGCATAGAGAAGCTAAATAACTCACCCAAGTTTCCTGGACGTTGGTTCATTTGGGGCTGAGATGAGGTAGCCTGACTCCACGGTTGTACCTTAATCACTGTGACAACATTGGAACAGGAGAGCAGGAAGCGAGAGATGTCCAGGTTTCACATCCCCCTAGATCAGCTGAGCAGTGGTGTTATGTATTTATTGAGCACCTACTGTGTCAGGCCCTGGGAGGGGCTCCCAGGGGTACATGACAGAGCTCTGAATCCAGGTACTGAGATTATTCTCTTTCCATATCCTATTGCTGTGTCAAAAAATGTGAGACTCTTCTGCAGAGGTTCAGGGGGAGACAGGATTGAGCTAGGGTGGGGGCTCATGGACCAGGGGTCTGGATCAGACCTAGGTGGGCAGGAGTGAGCTGTGTTTTGTTCCTTGCAGAAACCTGCTGGATCAGATGAGAGCCTGCGGGGCTGACTCACCAGGCCCACTCTTCCTGCTGGTCCATCACAACCATCACAATGGGGAATGCACCCTCCGTGAGTCTGGGGCTTGCAAATCATGGAAATTAAGACCAATTAGAAGGGGAATCAGCAGCCCTTAGCAGGGCTTCTGGCCACAGAGGCAGCTCTGGAGCTTTATGGGATGTTTCCTCCCATTTTGTGGTCCAGCTGGGAGGCAGAAACATGCCAGCTCAGCACAAGGCCTCATCAAGATGCTTCTGTGCAACTAGAAGGGCGGACGTCATCCTCACAGGACCCTCAGCCCTCTTAGCAACCAGCCACCTGCCCTGCCTTCTGGGCCACTGGGACCACTAAAACCCTCATCTAGTCTGCCCACAGGGCCCGGTCTCAGCCTCACCCTGCAGGCTCCTTTTTCTTTACATACTGGCTTTGTCCTCTATGCAAGACCTCTGGAGAGTCATGCCTGGGGTTCTGGAGGAGAATCACCTTGAGGACCAATTCGAGGCACCTGCCTCTGCCCTCCATGCTGCTCGCCACCTGGCTGGCCTTTCCACTGCCTTCTAGCACAGCTTTTGAATAAAACTTTCCCCTCATTTTCTTCCCCAGGGAAAAGGTGGCTTAGGTCTCAGAAGGCATGTAGACCAGAGTAATAGAGACCCCCGTGGCTTTCTGGTGATGGTGCCAGGATGGGGACTATTGGCTAAAGGCCCAAAGTTAAATGAACTCTCTGGCTTCCCAAGTCTTTTGCTGCCTTTAATCCTTGCTCCCTGCCCTTCCCTGTCCTGTGGTCGGAAGGACAGAGATAGGCTTATGCGCTGGACATAGGAGCTGGTGCTGAATGGGTCCTGAGAAGGGCAGAGATGTCTCTGGAATTGGGGGTGTATCTGGGACAATGGAGAGCTGGTTGTTTACATCCTTCTTTGGGAGGGAGCTACCATGATGCAAGGGGCACCCCTTGCCCACGTCCTGTTCTGAGGTCTGGCTTTTTAGGGTAGGCCTGCTGTACTGGGTTCAGGTCACCTTCTAAAGAGAGAGACCTGGGAGGAGTTGGGGAGCTTTCTGCTGTTCTGCCACCACCCTGCCTGAGGTCTCTGAGCTGCCATCAGCTGCCATCAGAAGTGATCTCCCATCACTTCTTCCATGACTGGACTCCCAGCCACACCTGATTCAGCTGCAGATGAGGTCTTACGGTGGGGGCGGGGACTAGGAGATGGAACTGGACACAGTGCCCATGCCCTTAGTATTGTGTGCCAACTGAAGGGAGGGGGGAAGGGCAAATTCCCGAGGGCAGCCTTAGTCCCTAAATACCCAAAGACAGATGGGCCAGGGCAGCAGCATGGGGGGGACCATGGGCTCTTCTTAGGGGGCAGGGTTGCTCCCCCACATCCTCAAGCCCATCCCTTACCCCCTCTGGGCCTTCCCTGAGGGCTACTGAGGTGGTTCCCAGTGCCACCATTCTCTGGTTCTCATCTTGGTAACTTGGGACATTTTGGCTTCAGACTCATCTGACTGACTTTGGGCAGGTGGCTTAACCTCTCTGTGCCTCAGTTTCCTCACCTGTAAAATGAGAATGACAATAGCACCAACCTCATAGGGTTATTATGGGCATTAAATGATTTAAATACATAAAGCGTATAGAATGATACCCTCCACACAGGAAGTGTGAATAAATATTGGCTATTGTCATTATTGTTACTCATGTTATTTAAAAGTCCATATTATGCAATTTTAAGAGTGCAGGTCTGGAGTCAGGCAGACCTGGATTGGAGTCCTAGATGTCCCACTACCTTTCTGAGTCTGTTTTTTCATTTATAAAATAGGAATAATAGTAATAAAAAACAGACCTCATAGAGTTATAATGATTAAATGAGATGACTGTAAAAATTTGCTGAATGAACGGTAAAGTACCAAGCATAATACGTTGCTTCATCTTCCTGGATCGGGATCAGCTTGAAGACAGTCTGTAAAGGAGCAAGTAGGACTCCCAAGGAATAGTCATGACCTTCAGAGTAGCCAAATTGTGCCAGGAAGTTCCATAGGAAGGGTGCCTGTTCTTGATCGGACAATGTGAGAACTCAGAGCAGAATCCTGGCTCTGTTCCCAGGCCACCATGGGCCCCAGAAGTGGCAGGTATGATAGGGGCTTATTTCTGTCTGGGCTTTTGGTTTTGAGAGATGAGTAGACACATCCCCTGGCTGGGCCTGTGAAGGAGGCAGGCTGGGCTTCATTCATGCCAGGCACCTGCTAATGCTGGTGGCACACTCAACGTGGTCAGATATGGCAGGGAGGAAGGAGATACGTGTCACTCCCGAGAGAGCCTTCCCTGACCTGCAAATCTCAGGCAGATCCCTGTTCCAGCCTCTCAGGGCTCTCCATCCTTTATCTTTACAGCTGTCATCATGATTTGTTACATAAGGAAACATTTCTGTGATTTTTGAAAGTCTGTCTACCTTGCTAAAGGTAAGCACCATCATAGTAGAGACTGAATCTGGATGGTTCATCATAGACCCAGGGCCTGTAATTGCCCATGGCGTTATGTGATCAATAATTTCTTGGTGACTGAATATAGAATAATAGTAGCTAATACTTGTTTAGCTTTTTGGGGGGTCAGTCATTTTTCTAAGCACTTGATATATATTAACCCATGTAAATTTCACAATATCCTTAAGAGACGGGTATTAATATAATCCCTATTTTACAGGTAAGGAAGCTGAGATACAGAGAGGTTAAGTAACTTGCCCAAGATCACACAGCTGTCAATTGGTAGAGCTGGGTTTCGAACTAGGCATTGTGTCTTCAAAATCCATGCTTTTAACTGCAGTGCTCTCCTTAGAGGAATGAATGAATGACCCGTGTTGGATATTTATAATGCATATATCATTTCACTTTGGGGAAGGGAGTAAATGGCGTGGCTTCTCCACATTGGGCCACACGGTACTGAGGAGCAGGACTTATCTGGAGAGGGACAGGGAACCCATAGAGGACTCCTGGGAGGAGGTTTCCTTCCCATTCCCTGCCCCTTCCCCACTTGAGTGCTGAGGGGTAGGGGGTGGATGAGCACTCAGGTGTCTCTAATTTGGGAGTGGTTCCTGGATTCTTCTTTCTAGAATTAAGGAATTACAAGGAGATCAGGCATGGGCATATGAGCCCCTGAATTTCCTTCCTGATCTTTGACTCCTTCCAGGCCTTCCATGTTCCTGAGAACTCCTGCTAATGGGGTAGGGTCTTCCTTGTCACTGTAGGAGGGGGTTGAGGAAGGTGAGTCAGGAAATGCTTCTATTCAGGTGGTGCCTGATTCCTGCCACATAGCCCTCAGCTCTGCTCTTTTCCTGCCTATCTCTGCACCCCCCGACCCCCAGCTGTTTGGTTCCTGGCATGTCCTGTTCTCTCTTCTGGCCAGAACTCTCCTTGCCATAGTTACCTTCTGTCCATGGACTAGCCTCTTTTTCCAGACACCTTTGATCCTGGGTATGATAAATACAAGAAGGAACAGGATCTATGCTGCCCTCTTGGCATCTATCCTTAGCACTTCCCCCAGATTCCTGCCAAGAGAAGGGGCATGTTTCAGCATAATCCTGCCCTCCTTAGCCCTGTTGATGCTGTTGGCAATGACTGGGGTGAGATAAAGATGGAGCCAAATTTCTTCTAAAGTGTAGGTGGGGGAGTGAAGAAGAAATCTGGTTCTCTGCAAAGCCTTAGCTTTGCTAAGTGGGAATGCAAGTCTGGGGGTAGAGCTGAATTGCTCAGAACTTGAGCAGGGCACAGCTCTATCCTGTTGAGCCCTCTTTCTCTGACCTCTTCCCCCTCCCCCACACCTCCAGGGCTCAGTATTACTTCCAAACCAATAGGGAACCAACATTTAACCCACATAGCACCTCTGTCTATGACTATCTTCTGGCTCTGTCTGAAGGCAGAAAGCAGTGAAGCAGGGGTTTGCATTCTGGCCTCTGAGAGTCAGTGTCTTCATTCACAACATGGAGATGAGGTGGGGCTGGAGCCATATGACTTCCAGGTCACCTCCCACTTTAGGATTTCAGGAAGTTGGTACTACCTGGGAAGCCCCTGGGACTTTTTAAACAGAAACTAAACATTTTGGGAATATGTATTAAAGAGAACAGCAAGGGAAGTACCCACTTTGTGGTTGGTACAATGCCAGGGGCTTCACATTTGCTATCTCATTATCTCATTTAATCCTCATAGGAGCTCTCTTCTTCTTTTTTTTTTTTTAATAGAATAAATGAGATCTTGGAAAGATTTGAGTCCCTTGTTCAAGGGCACATAGTATAAGAGGTGGAACTGAAATCTGTTGTTGGGATTGTGTGACTCAAAGTCTGTGTTAGATGCACTGCTTGGGGGAAAGAAACAGGTGAGGTGGGGGGCTAGGGTTGGAACTATATGAACTAGAATGCCACACACCATCCCAGAGCAGAGAGGTTTGTCCCAGGGCTGGAGAGTAATGCAGGAAGAATTTGAGCTGTGTCTGGGAGTTGCCAGATGGGGTCCCAGGAAAGGGATAGTTAGGATGCCTGGCCCCAGAAGTGGGAGCATGCTTGTGGGGGTGTTCAGTCTGTGGGCCCCTGCAGGAGTGCCTGTGGCCTGCCCCCCCTCCGGGCTTCTGGGTCATGTGCCTACAGTGCACACAGGCACAGACATGTGCTGTCATCCTCTGTCACCACCAGCTGCCAGACACAAGCCTGCACCTGGCTTACTCTGACAACACTTCACCTCCTGGTGCTCTCCTTGGCTATCCTGTTCCCAGCCCCACCCCCATCCCACCTCTGTGTGTGTGCCTGTCTTCCTCCTTGGCCTGCATAAATCCCTGTTGTCTATTTGCCTTACTTGGGTTTGCACAAACATGTACACACAGTATGATAATCTCTATCTTCTCCTTCACACACACACACCCCAGTCTACTTCTCTGCTTCTAGAGTGCTTGTCTGCTGCTCCTCCTTTCCCTCTAGTTCTGGGTCCTGGAGAACCACATTCATCTTCAAAGGGTCTGTGTTATTTCTTCTCTTGTTTCTCTCCCCATTGCCTAGTGCCCCCTGATTTCCTGTGGGCTTGACTGTTGAGGGGCTCCGCTGGGTCTGCCACTAACCTCTCAGTCTATGTAAGCCCTTGGGTCCCTCTCCCCCTGGCTAGGGAACTGGACAGGGACCCCTCTTGGAAGCTGCATCCCAGGAGCAGCTGGCCAGGGAATGGCTCTGCAGGTGGGAACAGGCAGGGCTGGCTAGGGATTTGTTTGCCTTGGATTCTTTTCTGTGAAAAATTTTGTCCATTTAGCATGATTCCTTGATTTCAGTCGACATCATTCTGATACGTGGAGGTGGCTTTGACATCCACATGGAGCTGGGGCCAGACTCCTAACCCGGCAGTCAGAAACTGAAGTTCTCACTCTAGAGGAACCCCAGCTTCCTCACCAGACATGTGAGGGCTCTGGAATGGATCACTTTTAGTTTTAAAATGTTGAGAGTCTAGGAGATTTCTACTTTATTTATAATTTAGCTCCACCTGATCATTCCCATTTGACTCCCCCTCTCTGTAACGTGTTGTTTGTGCAGACATCATGCATGCACACATGCAGACTCACGCATACACTCACGCACACATGCAGATGCCACTTAGCTGCTCTGTGTCTTCTGGGAACTTGCCCTACTTGTCTGGGTTCCAGACCCCCTCTCAGGGTAGGGACTTTGAGCAGAGAGAAGTGTGTGTGTGTATGTGCACACCCCACACCACTCTGTGGTGCATCTCCAGGTTAGAATGTGCCTCCTGAGGACTTGGGAGGTCATCAGCTTGTCCATTTCTCCCTGTACCCCTTCCTCTAAGATTAAAGACTGAAGCGGGGGCCTTGCTCTTGCTGTGTCCCCACTTGACTATGAGGAAGAAAAGGTTGGTCACAGGATGCTGGAATGTCAGAACTGGAAGAGACCATCCTGATCACACTTAGCTAGTCAGACACTTGACTTCAGCTTTCTCCTAGTGGATGAATAAAACCCATATGCCAAAATCCCTGTGTTAAGGCAGTGGGACTCTACTAAGTACCTGACCCCATTATCACTTCTACATGCCCCTGGGTGAGCAACTGTCTGGTAACCCTTTAGAATATTAACAAATATACCTTGAAATCCATCTGTCCAGGCCATTGGTTCTCCTATGTGGTCCCCCAGACCAGAAGCATCAGTATCATGTGGAGGTTTATGGCAAATTCAGATTCTTTGGCCCCACCCCAGACTGAATCAGAAATTTGGGGTGGGTCCTGTGACTCATGCTAACAAGCTCTCTGGGTGATACTGGTGCACACTCCAGTGTGAGACCCGCTGGTCTAGTACAACCCCCTTGCCTTATAGATGAGGAGTTGAAGCCCAGAGAGAGGGGTGGCTCGCCCCAGGTCACAGAAAGTGACATCATTGTCAGGTTCTGACTCTAGGCCAGCTTGCCTGTCTGTGGAGGTATATATGGTGAAGTTGTGGATTATTCTGCTCTTTTGCTTTGGCTGTATCTTCAGGGATCTGGGATCTGAGGCCACAGGGTAAGGTAGGCTGGGAAATGTAACTTCCAGTGACACAAAACAGGGTAGAGGACATGAAATGTCCTGGGAGCCACAGCAATTGATGGAAACACTCATTCGTTCTTTCATTCACTTACTCACTCACTCAGCATTTATCAAGATGATGGTGAAAAACCAGCATTCTGGGTCCTGATCTCCCCAGGCTTAAAATCTAGCAATCCTTGGACTGTACGGCTTACTGCCTGCTTACCTAGCCTGAGGGTGGAGAGAGACCTTTTCCCTCAGGGAAACTGCTGAATTGTGGCCAGTAAGGGACCCAGGGCCTGGACACAGAAGGAGGAGGTGAACACAGGCCTCGTGGAGGCCAAAGTCTCGGGGTGTGGCTGGTTATCATGTGGTGCATCTCGGGGTCTTCTTGGAAGAGGTAGATTCTAGGAGAAGACTTAGGAAGCAAAGATGGGTTTGAACACAGGCCAGTGTGAGGGACCTAGAAGGGGCAGTTGACATGCAGAAGACCCCAGTGAGGCCTGGGCTGGGAGCGTGGCTAGCAAGGGGTAGGGTCAGTTAAAGCAGAGACCCTCAGCTCACTGGCCCTGCTACCAGTTCTCCAGGAGCCCAGGGACTTCTGCAGAATTTGAGAACGTTTAACATCTCTGGCTAATTAGCCGCTGCCTGCTACCATCGAGGGAGGAGCAGGGAGCTTGGAGCCAGGAGGCTTTGAAAGCCAGTGCTGCTCCTTGACAAAGCCAGCCTGGGGAGGTTTCAAAGACAACTTCTGAGCTGCCCGCACGTTTCATGTTCATTAGATCCTCACTTCCCAGGCTCCAAAGACAAACAGTGGGATTTAAGGGTTTTCTTCCCTTTTTGGAGACATTTTATTCTGAGCTGAGCTTTCAGCTGGGGAGGAGGCAGAGCCAGCTGAGCTCCTTGGTCCTCCAAATCCACAGCCTAAGCATGGCCTGATTCCATCTCCTTTGCACACTGGAAGCTTCCCAGGGGCCCCCAGAAGCTCTGCACCGGCCCCTGGCTAGGCAAGGGTGGGCAGCGAGGGGTACCATCCAGGTACTGTTAAACTCAGTGAGGACAGAACCCAGTACTTTTGTCTGTTATCATCTGCCCAGCACCTAGGTGCTGAGTAAGTGAGTGAGTGAAAGGATCAATGGACCTGCCCATCATTTTCTGTGGCTCCCAGGCCATTTCCTGCTGTTCCCTGCCCTGCTTTGTGCCAGATTCCCTTACTTCCTGGCTTCTGCATATGTTCAGCCAGAGTTGCTGGAAGAAGATGGGAGGAGAGAGGAAAAGGTGAGATATTTCTCCCCTCCCTCTGTTTTGGGTCTTGTCTCTGTAGCGTCTGTGTCTCCTCATTGGTTCCTGCTTCACTGCCCCTGTCTGCATGGCCGACCTCCCTCTGGCAGGACAGCAGTGGCTCTCCCTCTGTCTGGTGGCCCCTAGGCTCCTAGACACTGCCTTGTACCTCTCGCTCTAGAAAGGGGACAACTTCCTGGGTCACGCTATCTCTCTGTCATCTGTATAACCAAACCCCTCATTTAAATCCCTCTGCTTGAAAAGCCTAGAGTGGTTTCTCAGTGGACGCAGCAGAATGAATGAACCGATGCCCTACTTGCTCCCTTCAGAAAGAAGACTGTGTGTGTACAAGGTCTGACAATTTGTGGATTCATCCTAGAAAAAGTGCTACATACTTCACTGCTGAATATCACTATGGTCACCTTTAAGGTACTCCCCTGGGGAAGCTCTGCACCAATGCCAGCACCTGGGCCACCCTTTATAGCATTTTGGGAACCCTTTTTCGGGAATGGTCATCAGAGCTGTCATCATAGGTCTAACAACTTGTGAACTCATCCTAGGAAAAGTGCTACTTAGCTCATTGCTGACTATCACTGTGGTCACCAGAGAGCCAAGGGGACTACTCAGACAGGGTGACCGTGGTGATATTCAGCAATGAGGTGTGCGGCAATTTTAAGGATGAGTTCACAGACTTTTTATCTGACCTAGTATGAGCAGCCAGATCTGAGGGGGTTTGATCAGCCTAGGATCTGAAATCCTATAGAGGTGGCAGCCTTGGGCTGGTTAGGACACTCCATCCCCACTGCTAGGGCACATGCCTCTGACATGTGGGGTCCCTCTAGCCCAGGAGTTGTCGTCCTTCTGTCCCAGTACTGCTCACTCCCTCTGAGCTTAGCACTCAGCTCACTCCCTCTGTTGCACGATGAAGTAGCGTAAACCAGGGCCCACCTCACACATTAGGATGGCTACTAGCAACCCCTGCCCCCCCAAATAACAAGTGTTGGCATGGATCTGGAGAAATTGGACTATTTATGCACTGTTGGTGGGAATACAAAATGGTACAACAACTCTGGAAGACAGAACAGTCATTTCACAAAAAATTAAGCATAGAATTACCATATGATCCAGCAACTCTACTTCTGGGCATATACCCAAAGGAATTGAAAACAGGGTCTTGAAGAGATGTGTGTACACTCCTGTTCACAGCAGCATTATTCACAATAGCTAAAACGTGGAAGCAACCCAAGTGTCCATCAACAGATGAATGGATAAGCCCGATGTGGTCCATACATACAATGGACTATTCAGCCATCATTTCCAAGGAAGGAAATTCTGACACACGCCACAATATGGATGAACCCTAGGATGTCACACTCAGTAAAATATTCAAAACAGACACAAAAGGACAAATGCTGTATGAGTCCATGTAGGTACAAGATACCTAGAGTGGTCAAAATTCAAATCATAGAAACAGAAAGTAAAATAGTGGTTTCCAGGGGCTGGGGAATTATTATTCAATGGGTACAGAATTTCAGTTTTACAAGATGAAAAAAAAATATGGAGATGGATGGTGGTTATGAATGTACGACGTTATGGATTTAATCCCCACTGAACTATACACTTAATAATGGTTCAGATGATAAATTTTACGTTACGGGTATTTGTGCTCTATATTTTGTATACCACATTTTTTTTAAAGTTTAAAAAAATGTATAAGATGTGGCATAAAGGCCCAGCAAGGCGCAGAGAGGAGGAAACTGGCTGCTGCCTGCCAGGCCCCGTTTAGGCCTTTTAGTCTCTGTCTCTGTGAACACTCACAATGACGCTGTTGGGTAGATCATCTTATCCTCATTTTGTAGAGGAGGAGACTGAAATTCTAAGAGCTTAAGTGACCTCTTTCCTCTCTCACAGCCAAGGTCACGAGGTCCCGTCCATTCACTCTCACTCCTATGCCTCTCTCTACCCCGCCGCCCTTCTTCTCTACCGCTGTTCCCTAGAAGCACTGAGTCCTTTGCCATCCTCCTAACTGCTCTGCCTGCCCCCAGCCTATCTTCCACACCCCTGCCAGGGAACTGTTTTCCAAAACACAAATCAAACACATACCGCAGTGCTTGAAACCCTTCAATAACCCCCACTGCTTACAGAGTAAGGTCCAATTTCCCAGGCCTGACAGTCAAGGCCCTGTGGGATCTGGGCCCAGGCCTGGTCTCCAGCTGTGTCTCTTTGCCTCACCTTCTCCCAACCCCTGCTGCAAAATTCAGCCTCATGAAGCCATGTCGAGTTTCTTTAACAGAGCTGGTGGGTCATACCACTTTGCCATTGCAAGGGCTGTCCTCTCAGCTCCAAGGACCCTTCTCCCTTATCTTCATGGGAAACTTCTGTCCTTCCTTCCAGCCCCAGCCCCAGCATCTCCCTCTCCAGGACACCTTGCATAGCTCCCCTGGTCAAGGTTGTCTTCTTGTCCACGTGGCATTCATCACGTCATGTGGCAACTGTCTGTTTATATCTTGATTTCCCCTCCTAGGCTGAAGGTTCCCTCAGGGCAGGAGCAGTGTTCCATTCACACCCCCATTTAAAAATATTTATTGAGCACTAGCTTTATGCCAGACCCCGAGATCCTTGGCTCATGTCGTAGAGTATATGGCCTAGTGTGGAATAATCAATCACACCAATGAATATATCATTATAAACTGTGAAGGAAAGGTAAAGGCTGATATATTTGGTGTGTGGTACCAATAGATAGGTGACACAGCTACTTTTTTTAAAAAATTAAGTCATATACACATAGATCATGAATACATTTATGCATATGTGGGGTACAATGTGTTGTTTTTTTATACAATCTGATGTGTTTACATCAAACCAATCAACATAGCTTTTGCTTCATTTACTTGATTATTATGTTAAGACATTTATGTTCTAAAGTTGATAGATTTGAGTTGTAGCCTTGCAATATGCTCTATAGGTGTGGTCCCAGCTTTTACTCTCCCTCTATCAAGCCTCCCCCCTCCCCTCCCTTCCCACTCCATTTCTCTCCTTCATCCTGGGCTATAGTTGTGTTCTATCTTTCATAAGAAAGCTTGAGT
>CAUYQV010007754.1:0-11879 GCA_963574575.1 Galagoides demidoff
GAATCCAGCCTGGGCCCACCAAAACAACAATGACGGCTGTAACCAAAAAATAGCCAGGCATTGTGGCGGGCGCCTGTGGTCCCAGCTACTTGGGAGGCAGAGGCAGGAGACTCGCTTGAGCCCAGGAGTTGGAGGTTGCTGTGAGCTGTGATGTCACAGCACTCTACCCACGGGGATAGCTTGAGGCTCTGTCTCAAAAAAAAAAAAAAAAAAAAAACAACTCCTGGGCCTCAAGCTTTCGAGTAGTTGGGATTATAGGTGTACACTACCACACCCAGCTCTTTTGCCCACTTTTCTATTGGGTTATTGGTCTCTTTTCCTACTGATCTATAAAAGCACTTCTAATAATAAGAAAATTAGCTCTTTGTAATATGGGTATTCTGCCATTTTAAGTGGTGATATAGTTGTCCATAGAATGACCAAACCATATCCATCATTGCTAGACATTTAGATTGGGCTCAGTTTCTTCCTATTACACATAGCATGTTTTCCCTGTTTTCTTTCTTTCTTTCTTTCTTTCTTGAGACAGAGTCTCAAGCTATCACCCTGGGTAGAGTGCTATAGCATCATAGCTTACAGCAACTTCCAACTCTTGGGTTCAAGCAATCCTCTTGCCTCAGTTTTTCTATTATTAGTAGAGACAGGGTCTCACTTTTGCTCAGGCTGGTCTCAAACTCGTGAGCTCAAACTATCCACCCACCTCAGCCTCTGATTTCCCTGTTTTCTATAAAATACAAGATATGAGGCTCAGTGCCCATAGCACAGTGGTTTCAGCACCAACCACATATACTGAGAGTGGCAGGTTTGAACCCGGCCTGGGCCAGCTAAACAACCACAAAAACATAGCTTGTTGCCAGCTAACTGCAACAGAAAAAGATAGCTTGGTGTTGTGGCAGGTGCCTGTAGTCCCAGCTACTTGGGAGGCTGAGGCAAGAGAATCGCTCCAGCCCAGGACTGGAGGTTGCTGTGAGCTATGATGCCCCAGCACGCTACCCAGGGTGACAGCTTGAGGCTCTGTCTCAAAAAAAAAAAAACCCAAAAGATATGATATTTTAATTCTTCCAATACCTCTCACCAGAATTTCCCTTATGAAAGGAGGTATTTTTGGAAACACCCTGATAGGATCTGGGGTGGGTAGGACCTGTGTTCACAGGGTCCAAGGCACGGAGACTGGAGAAGACGGCTTTAAATGGGATGAGGTGCTATGTTTGACCCTGGAAGGAAGGGAGGAGCAGAGCGGAAGAGCAGAAGGAGGGAGACTAGGCCATACAGGGAGGGGGGAAAAAAGAAAGCTTAGCCAGGCATTGTTAGAGGGCATTGCATGGGTCAGGGAAGGCCCTGTGCTCTGTGTGAAGTGGGTACCAAAGTGCAGGCTCTGACTCCACCCCCGCAATCACACAACCTGAGCTCCCACGACATGCCAGGCCCTGCTCTAGGCACTGGGCCACGGCTGGAACACAGCAGAAGCTCTGCCCTGGCACTGACGTGCCCGTAGAAGCAGATGAAAAACAAATAAACAAAGATGAGCCGCACAGTCAGGTGGTGGTGACTGCAGTGAAGAAAAACAAGGCGAGTGAAAGACGCAGTGTGCTGGGGCCGAGGGAGGCACACCTGGGTGGAGAGGCCAGGCCTGGCCTCATTCATCAGGTTGTGCTTGGGACCCTGAACTGAAGACTGGAGGAGACTGAGGCAGGGAACCATGAAATGTGACTTTTGGAGGAAGTGGGAAGCGGGCAGAGAGAAAGAAGGAAGAGGAAAAAGGAGAGGAGGAGGAGAAAGGCTGGTCTCACACTGAGCTCCAGCGGTCCTCCCAGCTCCGACTCCCAGAGTGCTGGGATTATAGGCGTGGGTCACTGCGCCCGGCCTAAAGTCTGCTTGTGTGTTCACCGTTGCTTCTTGGGAGGGAGTTTTTTGCGTGCATTTTAACAAAGGGCTGGACCTGGAGGAGGAGCCCTGGGCAAGAGGACACCCGTGTCATTGCAACCTCCCACCCACCCCTGCAGGAACTGCAGAGCTTGGTGGGGAGGCCGTAGCCTTCTACAGGTCGAGGTGCTATGGGTAGACTTGTGTCCAGCCAGACTGGTGCCCCCACCGACATCCAGGCATAAAGTGTCATGGCAAACATTCTTGTAGCTAGAGCTCTGCTTACACTCTGGATTGTTTTCTAGGCTAGATTTTCAAAGTGGCCTTTTAAAGGGATATATGGACTTTTATTCTTAAAGTGAGACTGTGTTGCCAAATTTCTCTCCTAAAAGATTGCATCAATGTATAGAGGCTATGGATTCTGAGAAGCTAATGGATCCCCCAACACCCATCTCCTGGATGGAGGGGCCGAGATGGGGTCTGGTCTGTTCTGTGACCAGACCCTACCTCAGCCCCTTGCCTTGGTGAGTCCCTTCTGCCCCTCCTGGTGGACTGGAGGGAGCATTCACACCTTGGGGTCTGGCACTCTGAGAAGTGCAGGTTTTTTCACAGTGTAATGTGGAAAGAGGGAAGTAGCTTGCTGTTTTATGTGTTCCTGGGTAGCCTTTCCCCTGAGCTCTGAAGGTGTTCTGTGCATTTCTGGGCTTCAGAATCCTCTCATCAAAACAGACAGGTCAATGTTTTCCCAAATAAAGACTCATCCATCAGAGGTCAATAAGAGGATCATAGGAAGTGTATGGACGAGACGTCCAATTAAAGTGAATCATTAAAGGAGAAAGTTGTTCTCTTATCAGGTCTATTTCATCCTTCTTCCTTAGTCAAAGAGAATGTCTTAGTCAGGTGCTGTAAAACCTCTCCTACTGCCCACGGCTCTCCTGGTTAACAAGGGAGGCCGGGCCTTAGGTCTGAGCCCTGGGCGGACGACGATTCCCAGCTGCAGTTCAACAGCATCGTTTTGTTTTGTGTCTTCCTTGTTTTTCTTTTTGATGTTCAGGGCAAATGACACTTTAAAAAAAAATAGTTAAAGGTGAGATGGTTTCTAGAAAAGAATTGTAAGGAAATGATGTTCTATTTCTCAGATAAGACCCCTCCCGTCCAAATGTCCGGAAACACACATCCCTAGAGGATGGGATTCTAGGGAAACATTATGTTGTGTATTTCTGCAATGATTGGAACTTTCCACTTGAGTGCGAGTTGTATTTGTAAGCAGGAAAATCATAAAGCGGTATTCGCGTGCTAATTTTGTTTTAAAGGCAGGCCATTGGTTGAAGGCAGCGTTGTGTGTTTCTGTTAGGAAGCAGCCTCTGGAATCAGCATAGACTAAACCTGCCTGGCTTCTTGGTGCCTGTTTCTTCATCTGTGAAATATGAGAAACATCTTCCTGGAAAGGTTGAGGATCCAGTGGGGAAATGCAGGTGGAATGCAGGAGCCGGATGCCCAGCTTGTGCTGGGAACTCAGTACCGGAGAGCTAGCTGGCAGTGGCTGCAGGCTGGACACGTCCTTTCATTATGCTAAGCTCTTCATGAGTATGAATGTCTCCAGCCCCCACAGTGACCCTGTGAAGAGGATGTGAAATCATCACCCCCATCTGGATGAGGAAACTGTGGTACAGAGAGGTTAAGAAACCTGCCCAAAGTGGTACAGTGCCAAAAATGTTGAAATCAGGATTTGAACTCAGGCCTCCTAACCCTGGAGGCTCTTTTCTGTATCAGCTGTACAGTTCCCTGGGAGATGGGCTGGGTAGAAAGTCATACCCATGCTTGACATATACATGAACAGTGGCTCAAGGAGGGCAAGGACTTGTCTGCTGTCACCCGGCAAGTTACCTGGGGCTTAGAACTGAGGCTACAGCTTCCAAGCCCCCGAGCCTTTTCTGTTTTATGGGTCTAACCAAGTCATCAGGATGGAAGGGAATGGTTCAGATGATCCAACCAGGAAGCAAAATTATTCTTCTTCTAACTCCCAAGGGCCTAGCCTTCTGGTCACTGATTTCCTTTACTTTCAAACAATTTTAAGTCACACAAGTAATACATGACTAAGTCCTCTTTGCAACATGTAAAACACCTATACTTATATAAGGCTGAAATCTCCTTTGCTCGCTGCTACCAGCCCCAAGCCCGTCCCTTCTGCCAAGGTAACCACCGTTTGGCAAAAAAAATCTGTGGCTTCCAGAACTTTAAGCCTTCACATAATAAAAACAATACTTAGAGCTTACTAAGTTCCCGGGACTGTTTTAAGCACTTTACTCATATTAACTCACTTAAGCTCCACAACAGCCCTTGAGAGAGATGCTGCTATTGTCCCTACTTTACAGATGAGAACGTGGAAACCCAGAGAGGCTACACAACTTGCCTGACATCACACACCCTGAAAATGGCGTATTCGGTCAGTCCCGAATCTAAACAGCCTGGCTCCAAAATTCATGCTCTTAATTCCTAAGTTGTAAAAACATACCATAATAGTGTGGGTAGGAACACAGTGTTGCTGTTCCCTTGATGTGTATTTTTAAGGCAGGTGATACTGTTTTGTGCATATTGTTATACAATGTGTCTTATTGATTCCATAATGTATCCTGGGGATCCGGCCCTATCAACAAATAATCTCATGCCCCAGATCCTGCAGTGGGCTCACACCAAACTTGATTGTGGTTGTCTGGGTGGTTCAAACACTGTTTCGGGAACTTCCTTGTCCAGCACCCCGTGTGTCTTAGCCCATTGGGGCTACCATAACAAAGTTTTGTAAACTGTTTAAAAATTACCATAAACAATGGAAACGTATTTCTCATGGTTCTGGAGGCCAAAGTCTGAGATCAGGGTGCCAGCATGGTCAGGTTCTGGTGAGGACCCTCTTCTGGGGACAGACTTCTGACCAGTTGTGTCCTCACAGGGGTAGATAGGGCGAGAGAGCCCTGGGGCCTTTGTTTATAAGGCATCAGTCCTGTTCACCAGGACTCTCATGACAAAATTACCTTCCAAAGACCCCCCACCTCCTAAGACCATCTCACTAATGTCAGGATTCTAACATATGGATTTGGAAGGATGCGGACATTCAGTCCACACCACCATGCACTGGGGCCTCACGGCCAGCCATGTGGCTTGCCATGAGAGATTTAGTCATGGGGTCAAAAGGTAGAGGCACTTTGAGACTTGGGTAGAAGTCACTGCCAATTCGCCCTGCAAAGCAGCAAAGCTATTTCCAGATCACAAGTCCGAACCTTGGGCCCCAGTCCTTCTCTCCTTCACCTGCCCAGTTCTCTGTGTCCCCTGCCCTAACTCCCAGACTCCCAGATTCCTCTGGGATCCTCCCACCTGGCCTCCCTGCATGGTCAGAGCTGAAGAGGGAATTTCCAGACTTGAGTTTTATTTTCACTTTGGTGTGAGTGTGCTGAAGCTGCGGCCTGTGTGGGAGGAGCTGGCAGTGCCACAGAGCTGGGGCGTGAGGTGCCAAGGGATGGTCCAGAGGCTGAGGCAGGTGCCTGCTTAGGGAAGGGGTCAGGCCGAGTGTGGTCATGGCAGACACACTCAGGGTCTTCATCTAACCATGGCCACCTCCAGGGTCTTTTGGGCCTCTGGGCAAGAATCACCAGGCTCTAGTCGCTGGAGAAGCAGCACATGTCTGGGAGCCAAGAGGCTGTTTGACACCAAAGGGAGTGGGGAGCTGGGCGTCACCTGTAGCCCAGAGTAGAAGCCAGCAGTTGGCACCTGGGGAGTCTCCAAAAGTCCCCATGCCTACGATCACACCCAGGGATTGAGCTACAAGCAAACCAGAGTGTGACCTGCTAGAATTTTTGAGATGTAACCCCCGCCTCCTCACGGGGGATGCTAATGTGCAGACAAGCCTGGAGACCAGGGCCTTGAGAGAGCCAGGGAGAGGTGCCTGGAGCCTTCTCCTGGAGGCACCACCAGCCACCAGCCACCAGCCACTTCCTATGGCTGCTGGACCCAAACTGCCAGGGCTGAGTGAGAGAGGCAAGGCCACTACCATGTTTCCCCGAAAATAAAACCTACCCCAAAAATAAGCCCTAGCAGGATTTCTATGCATTTGTTAAATATAAGTCCTACCCCAATAATAAGACCTAGTGATGGGTGTGGCTATGCATCATATCTGCATAGCCACGCCCTGCATTTCCACGTGGAGCAGTAAGGAAGACTGGAATACCTTTTATCTGCCACAGCTCCTTTCTCCGAGCCATTTGCACTTGTCCGGGTACGTGTGTGATAACCGCAGTCGCAGGCATCCTATTGTGTTTCAAACACTGTGCAAACGGCTTAGGGGAAAGGAGTTCACGCATCACTAGCCCCAGCCCCACCAACAAGGTTGGCTCCCCCTGTCAGGTTCCAGAAGAAGATGACTTAACTGTATTTGAATAAATGCAGATTGTTGTATTATACTTAATTAAAACAAGACATCCCCGGAAAATAAGCCCTAGTGTGTCTTCTTGAGAAAAAATAAATATAAGACAATGTCTTATTTTTGGGGAAACACAGTATTTGGTCACCTGCTATCCCAGCCAGGCTAGGGCTGGCAATAGGGCAACCCAGTCCCGGAGGAAGATGCATCTGGAACTCCTAAGGGCCCCTTGGTGGAAAGCCCCAGCCTTTTGAGCAGGAAGGAGGCTGGGTGAAGGGGGCAGTTTAACAACTAACGACCTGGGCCGGGATCCAGATTTCTGGGTTTCCAATGACAAGAAGAGAGAGCCTCATTGGCTGTGGGAGGGGGACCATCCTGCTGGGCCCCGAGGCTCAGCATGCAGACTTGAGTTGGGGCATAGCCTGTGGAGGCCCCTAAAAGAGTGAGAAGACATTTCTTGAGCTCCCAGTTCTGCGACTCTCTAGTTGGGGACATGGGCAGGTCCCTGCACTGCTGGGAACCTTAGTTTCCTCATCTGGAAAGCCCTGTGACTTGCGCTTTAAGTCTTGTAGAGCCCTGCCCTTGTGAGGGACAATAGGGAGGATGGTTTCCAAGGAAGCAGCCGGCCCCCACTTCACCAATGCTTCACAGAAATGGATGTGTCCTAATGGGGACGTCCGGCCGGCTCTGCCAGCTTGTGTGGATGAGGAAGGAAAAGGCTGCTGACTTCTCCTGAAGGTGCCCCCCTGGGGTCCATGGAAGGGAAGGGGGGTGCTGCTTCCTAGAAAGAGCCCAGCTGCTCTTGCTTCCCATTCATTGTGAGTGCCAGCAAGGCCTTCCCCGCAAAGGGCCTCGTTTCCCCACTTTTACCTGCCTAGCTGGCACGGACCCACAGCCAGGGCTCTTTTAGCTCGTCACCCTTTGCACCCAGGCTCACGCGTCCTCGGAAGCTCTGATATCGCGGCCTCCCCCAGAGGAGGCGGAGGCCCTGGCTTCACTATCATCTCGCCTCACAGGGCTTGGCATGGAGGATTCTGAGAGGACCTGAGGGCCACTGTGGCCATTAGTCCAGCCCAGGTCCCCAGGCTTTGACCTGAGGAACCAGCTGCAGCCGTACTTTCTGTGTCTGTGAGGCGTTTCTGTCCAAACGTCTATAGTTATGCTGTCTTTATTGCCTCATGAACCACATCCTCTCTGTTCTGAGGCAGGGGCTCCCTGCCTTTTCACCTCTGGCCCTCCCTTACCACTGTCTGTCCTCCATACCCTCCTCTTGGTCCTCCCAGATGGCCTTGCAAAGCAGACAAGGCAGGTGGAGACCCCCAGTACAGATGAGGAAACAGGTCCTGTCTCTCCACTGCACAGCCTCAAGGGGCCTCCCCCTCATTTAAGCCTCTAGAGGCTGCCACACCGAGGAGCCACAGAAGCCTGTGACTCAAGTCACATCCCCTCCTCCATCCCTCCCTTCTTCCTTCCTTGTACCCTGGGCCAAGGGTGGAGAGCCAGAGGAAGCAACGACATTCGTGGTAATAATAGCTAATGAGGCTTGGGTTTTTGTCATGTGCCAGACTCCATGTCAGGGATTCTGCGTGCCTCCTCAAACAACCACCTTGCCAGGTAGGCAGGGTTTGGCCTCCATAGCAGATGCTGTCGGGGCTGCTTTCCTTGCCCCAGCCCAGCCCAGCCCAAATCTCCCCACCCACTGTGGGTGTCAGCCACCAACACCTGAACCCTTCTCCAAAGGACTGCCCCAGGCTGATGGGCATTTCTTCTCCCAGGGCAATTATGCCTCTCTCTGCTACTGGCTGGGTACGGACTAACATGAGGCATGACAGCCCAGCCCCCTGGCCTTTGGGTGGACATACCTGCTGTATCATTCACACTCCAGCTCTCTGCAGGGATCAGGCTGAAGCTAGATTCTCCTGAAACCACATCTTCATGTTGCTGCTTCTGCTACTCTATCTTGCTTCCCTGGCCCCGTCAATAAATAGCTTCTATAAGAACCCCCATCTTGGGCGGCACCTGTGGCTCAGTGAGTAGGGCGCCGGCCCCATATACCAAGGGTGGCAGGTTTGAACCCGGCCCTGGCCAAGTTGCAACAAAAAAAATAGCTGGGCACTGTGGCGGGCACCTGTAGTCCCAGCTACTCGGGAGGCTGAGGCAAGAGAATCGCGTAAGCCCAGGAGTTGTAGTTTGCCGTCAGCTGTGACAGTACGGCACTCTGTTGAGGGTGATAAAGTGAGACTCTGACTCAAAAAAAAAAAAAGAACCCCCATCTTAGGCTCTGCTTCTAGAACATTCCCATTTTACAGATGAGGACACTGAGGTACCCAGAGGCTAAGTAACCTACCAAGGTCACACAGCTGGTAACTGGTGCCAAGGCTTTTGCTGTTACCCAAGGTCAGGCACTGCCCTGCCCTCACGGCGTGCCCAGCTCGCTAAGGGAAGTAGATGGGCGGAGAGGAAGTGACACCGCAGATGGTAAGACCTGAGATGGAGGGGAAAGGAGAAAGGGCGAAGGCAGTGGGGCGCAGAACTCAGCCTGGAGGGCAGCAGGAAGATTTTCCTGAGCAGGCAGCCAGTGCTGAGCTGGATCTGGAAGGAGAAGGAGAAGTTTGCAAGGTGGGAAAAGGGGAAGGGGATATGAGGTGAGGCAGCAGTGTGCGCGGGGCAGGGAGTTGTGAAAGAGGCTGGGAGGGGTGGAGAGCAGCGTCCTGCCACAGGCCGGCAGGTGCAGGAGATGGGGAAGGGGCGTTTGTTTATTTATTCTTTGAGCCTTTCCTGACATCTGATGTGCGGCCGCTTTGTGAAGGCCACAGTAATGTTGTTGTGACCTTATCCTGGAGGTGGTGGGAAGCTGATAAGAAGTTCAGACAGAAATGAGGCCACTCTGCAGCCAAGGCAGCAGGTGTATGTGCGTGCTCGTGCACATGGGGTGGAGTGAGGACTAAAGATGGGACAGCTCTCCAGGCAAAGAGGAGAGGATGGGAAAGTGCCAGGGGTCACAGAGAGGGGACTGGGTTTGATGGTACCACTCCCTCCTCTAACCTCTGTGCCAGCAGCGATCTCTGGATAGCAGGAAAGATCCCAAAGAACACAGAGACCAGGGCAGTCGAAAGGGGCCATCTGCTGAAGCACTGAAGCCAGGGTGGGCTGCTCCGCCCCCTTGAAGCCCCCAGACCAGAGCCCCCACAAGCCTCAGGGGTGCCTTGGCCCTTCTACCTCTGGCTGCCTGGGGCTGCACTTGCAGAGTGAGGGGCTGTGACTCCACATGCCTTGGTTTCCCTTCTGTCTTTGTGACCCTGGCCATTTCCCCGCCCTTGTCTGAATTTTGTGTTTAATTACCCTGTCTCAGGGACACGTTGGAAATTCTTAAAAATAGCATCTTGAACCGAAATCCAGAGGTCCCTGGGCTAGAATTTAAATGTGAAGACTTGAGAGTTCATGGGGTTTCACTTCCTCTGTTCCGTTGGCACAGCTTTGCCCTCTTATTCTCTGTAGACCAGTAATAAAACTTTACGGTTCAAAATGTTACTTCTAAGAATTTCCAACATGTCCTCAAGACACGGTAATTAAACAACAAAGCTCAGCATTTACCTCAAAATTCATATGCAAGGCAAAAATTGCTAGCCATGCATGGAGAATTGGTCCAAGCACATAGATGAGAATGTCTTTCTCATTCTTTGATAAACACCCTCAAATCAAATAAATATAAACAGGCTCGGTGCCAGAGGCACAATGACTACAGCACCAGCCACATACACTGAGAGTGACAGGTTCGAACCCGGCCCCGGCCAGCAAAACAGCAATGACAACTGCAACAAAAAATAGCTGGGCGTTGTGGTGGGCGCCTGTACTCCCAGCTACTTGGGAGGCTGAGGCAAGAGAATCACTTGAACCCAAGAGTTGGAGGTTGCTGTGAGCTGTGATGCCACAGTGCTCTACTGAGGGCAACATAGTGAGACTCTGTCTCAAAAAATAAATAAATAAAAATATAGAATATTTGAATGACAACCCATATGGTTGAGGTAATAGATACATTCGACTTTTTAAAATTGATTTTGGGTAGATAAACTTTAGATATAATTCTAAAGGTTCCCTTCCCTGGGGACAATTACTATTATGAGTTTCTTCTAGAAACACTCGTGTTTGTAGACTACACATTTGTGTTTTCTTTACACACAGAGGCAGCATATTCCGTATCCTGTTCTGCCCTTGATCTTTTCTTTTTATATCCTGGATCACCCCATATAGTTCTGCCTCTTTCTCGTTAATGGCTGCATAGGATTCCCTGGTATGAACTTAACCATAACTTAACTGTAACATGTCCTCTTTGATGGGCCTGTAGGTTTTTCCAATCTTTTGCTATTACTAGTAAGGCTGTATTAAATATCCCTGGACATATGCTATTATGAATGTATCTCTAGGTTAAATACTAGCCTGTAGAATTGTTAGGTGTTGATTACGGGCCATTTACAATTTGGGTAGGTAAAGCTTGTATCAGTCTATGTTCCCCCCAGCAATGTATCAAAGTGTTTGTTAAATCACAACCTCGCCCACTATGTGATATCCTTGAGAATCTAAGAGCTAGAAAACGGCTTATCTGGCTGGGCACAGTGGCTCACGCCTGTAATCCCAGCACTCTGGGAGGCCGAGGCAGGTGGATTGCTTGAGCTCAGGAGTTGGAGACCAGCCTGCGCAACAGCAAGACCCCATATCTGAAAAAAAAATTAAAAACTAGCTGGTGTTGTGGTGGGCACATGTAGTCCTAGCTATTCAGGAGGCTGAGGCAAAGAGCTTGCTGTGAGCTATGATGGCACTCTACTAAGGGCAACAAAGTAAGACTCTATCTCAAAAAGAAAGAAAGAGATGCTGGCGTGGATGCGGAGAGAAGGGAACATTTCTAACACTGCTGGTGGGACTGCAAGCTAATATGACCTTTTTGGAAAGAAGTTTGGATAACGCTCAAGGAACTAAAAGTAGACCTACCGTTTGATCCTACAATTCCTCTACTAGTATATAACCAGATGATCAAAAATTATTTTACAATGAGGACATTTGCACCAGAATGTTTATTGCAGCCCAATTCATAATAGCCAAGACATGGAAACAGCCCAAGTGCCCATCAACCCATGAATGGATTAACAAATTGTGGCATATGTACACTGAGGAATACTATGTGGCCATAAAAAAGATGGAGACTTCACATCTTTTATGTTTACCTGGATGGAGCTGGAACGTATTAGTAAAGAATTTCAAGAATGGGAAAAAAAAGTATCCAATGTACTCGATACTGCTATGAAATCAATATATAACCACCTACACACTCATGTGAATGGCAAAACATAACTATAGTACAGAAAGTGGAGAAGGAGAGAAAGAGGAGGGGAGGGGGCGTATGGGAGGAGGGAGGGCATCTGGGGGGACCTCACCTACTGTGCACGATGCAATGGTACATTTCAAAACTATTAAGAAAGGAGTATACTGGGTGGTGCCTGTGGCTCAGTGGGTAGGGCGCCAACCCCATATACCAAAGGTGGCGGGTTCAAACCTGGCCCTGGCCAAACTGCAACAAAAAAAATAGCCAGGGCTCGGTGCCTGTGGCTCA
>CAUYQV010007755.1:0-16315 GCA_963574575.1 Galagoides demidoff
TAGTTTCATTGTAGGGCTAAGTACATTGGATACTTTTTCTTCCATTCTTGAGATACTTTGCTAAGAAGAATATTTTCCAGCTCCATCCATGTAAACATGAAGGAGGTAAAGTCTCCATCTTTCTTTAAGGCTGCATAATATCCCAATTGTGAAGTATTTTCATCAAAGACTTTGATTCGTATATATGCTAGTGTCTGGAGAACCAAGATAGATGTTTGCCATGCGTCTGGATTCCTGGGCCATGAGTTCTTCCCTTGCTCCTAATTAATCCTTTGCAGTTAGTGACTGATGGAACCATGAGTCTATGAAATTTTAATCGTTGGTTATATAGACACAACCAACTTTATCATAGGACCCTAGGTCTGTGTGTGTCTGAAATCAGTCTGTTGAATGTATTGCTTATTTGATTACTTTATAAAATCCAAAGTGTCTAGAGAAAGTAGGCTGGCATACTGGAAAGGATGTATTTGTTTATTTTATTTTCTGAGTAGTCTTGAAAAGGAATTTATGTACGTACGTCTGTCTGTCTGTTTTATTCTCAAGTGTGTAGCATGGATTCCTAGGACTTAGAGTTTACACTCTTGGACCAGAACTTGGGCCTTCTGCTCTGCATTTCATTTCTCCCCTCTAACCTCTAGGAGAACAGGTGGAATTGGTCTTGAGTGAGGAGTTACAAAGAGAATTATGTTTCGAATAAAAAGAGGGAGGCCTGTCTCTGTGATGAGATACAGGACTCGGGGTTTCGTGGTGTGCCATGTCTCAAAGTGACAAACTCTGGATTGCAGCTTCAGAGAGGAGAGGGGCACGGGTGGTTCTGACAGTGAGCTGGAGCTCAGGTTGACCTTGCATATGAGAGAGCGTGTGTGTGTGTGTGTACTTGCACAGGCTCACACTACCACTGCCTCCTCCTTTGAACACTTGGCCTTGCCTATTGGATTTCCCAGCCGGAGTCCTGCCGTTCAGCGCCCACTGCCATTCTAAATGACAGACAGAGACAACTTCGGTTTTGTGCTGTGGCTTTATGTCTGGGGTGTGAGATCACAGAACTTGGGAGGTGGAAAGCATGGCACAGCACTCCTTGGCTCACCTGTGTGCATAGAAAACTTCCATTTGGGCCTGTGCAGTGATTGGGAGTGTGGGTTTTAACGGCAAGAGCGGCCTCTGTCCTCTTGTGAGCCCCTGTGTGAGGGCAGGCCTGTGTTAGATGCTTTGAACGCTACAGTTTAGTTTGTCCTCACAACAGCGTTGTGGCAGAACTACATCAGAGTGCAGATGATACATTAAAGCTCAGAGTGGTAAAGTGCCTGGCCAGGGTCACACAGCTAGGAAGTGGGGGAGCTGAGATTTTGACTGATGCCTCCTTCGGGCATCCCCAGCCAGTGAGGAATGCTCGCGTCTTTGCAGTGGTTCACTCTGGAGTGAGAAGCACCTTCAGAGGCAGGATTTCTTGGAGAAAGATTGCAGTCTTCTCTGATGCTTACAAGAAGGCTGGAGTCCTGGGGGCACAGGCGGCGAGGTTGTGGGACGACCTAGATGGCCTGTTGGGGCCTTTCTCGGAGGGACTCTGTGAGGGGGTTGGAGGTGGAACCCTACACTGGGTCACTTGGAAGGTGGTCGTCTGGGGCCCGAGACTGTCCTTCTGTACTTTCCCAGGGACCAGGGGGGCTGTGGGACTCCCCTCCAAACTCACCTCTGTTTCTGAGGACTCTCAAGGCAGAGCTAACATCCTGATGTCCCGGGTGAGCAGAGCGGCTTTCCCCTCCCCCTGGACTTCACTTCCTTGAAGTACTGTCCACCTTGAACTTCCTTTTCCTGTTACATTTCCTCTTCCTGAGTCCATCCTGTAGCTCACTGATTCTCAAATGGTGTGCCCTGAGGGTGCCTTAGAGGTGCCGTGAAAAAATTTAAGGATAATTCATTGAATTATTTTTGAAAGAAGTTCAAAGCACAGTAAGTACTGTCCTCTTTTGTTTCACTCTCCCTCTCTCTCTTTTTTGATCAACATAATGTAAGTGTCCCGTGCAAGTGTAACCACAGGTTCAAGTGTGCCGTGAGCTAGAAAAGTTAGAGAAACGCCGCTGTATCTCCTCCTTTAGAACCGAGTTCTCTTTCTGTCTCTAAATTGCTATCCTGTGAAGTGAGAGAAACTTTCTCTTCTAATTTGTCTCACTTTTCTTTAATTTCTCTACCTCTTGGTCCGTGCTCCCCCTTCACCCCTGGCAAATGTTGAGAGTTTGAGCTCCCCCTGTATGCTTCCTCTGCACCTCTTTGGATACTTTTTACCTCGCACAAACTCTATAAAGGGTGGCTGTGTCTGTTCGGAAGAGGACCTTCGTCAGGATCTGTAGGTTGGGTAAAGGTGACTGGCCTGGAGTTGGGGTAAAGTGCTGGGAGCTGAGCCAGGAAGGGCAGGGTGGATGCTGGGGCCTGATCTCTCCTCAGGCTTCAAGACTGTTCTTTCCCTCTCCTGGGAAGCTGAGCAGCCTGGTTTCACCAATCTGGTGCCTTCCTTGGCAGCACCCCGTTAGGGATCCCGTCTCCATAGTTCAGTGGTTGGAAAGAAAACCAGAGGGCCATCCAGGGTGGCCACGTGCAGTTGCTGGGCAATCCTGCCTGGACCCACGTTCAGAGAAGCCATAGAACTGAACAGAAGCTTAGATATCGGATGTTTTTCAGATCCCACTTCTCAAGACAAGGAAATTCCATTGATGTGTTAGGAGACATCTGACAAATAATTCTTCAGGGGGAAAAATACCTGGTTGGTGGCGTTTGCTGATTTCCACGGTGTAAACGCTGCCATTACGGCTCATTTCAAGCTGCCAGTGTGAAGTTGCCGAAGGCTGAGTTGGGAAGAGATGTGTGTAGAGGTGCGAGCCGGCTGCAGGGCTCCGGGGTGACGGTCGAGTTGCCGGGCTCTAGAATGGAACTCCAGTCCTCGATGGGGCTGTCACTAAAATGGGGAGGTCATTTCCTTACCAAATCAAAACGCCAAGTCCATGGCTGTGTTCTTTGCCTTAGTCAGCTATACCCACATTGGGTTCTTGATTCTAGGTTGCACCCTGGATATTTGGTAACAGTACTGCTCAGATTGTTGCCATCAGTTAAATGCCTATACACTTTATCCCATTTAGTCATTCCAGCAGTCCTATAACCTAGGGACTAATACCTCCCTTTTACAGGTTAGGTAGGAAATGGAGACACAGAGTGAGTCAGTACAGGGTTACATAGTCTTTTTTTTTTTTTTTTTAAAGAGGCAAGTTCTCTGTTACTTAGGCAGTTGCATGGTTATAGCTCACTGGGACTACAGGCATGCACCACCACACCTGGCTAATTTTTCTTACTTTTTTGTAACCACTAGGTCTCACTATGTCACCCAGATTAGTCTCAAGCTCCTGGTGGTCTCCAGGAGTGATCCACCTGCCTCGGCTTCCCGACGTGCTGAGAGTTACAGGCAGGAGCCACTGCACCCAGTCTGAGTTACATAGTCTTTAAGCAGTAGAACCAGAGTTTGAAATCAGGACTGTCTGATCCCGTATCCCAAACCTTTGTCCACTATATTATAATTGCAACTGTGTAGTGTTTCCGAGACACCTTCAGATTTTGACTCTACTTTGAAGGCAGGTTCCTTCAGCACCACCTCTGGCCCTGTTGGCACCTCTTCGTTTCAGACCGTCAGGATGGATTCTCTTGAGATGTGAGGTGTCGTGACACCATCTTCAGCAAGCTTGGTTGTAAGGTATTGGCTGTCCTCGAAGACATTTCCTGAGCCCCAAGTCCACAGATTTCACTGAGGACTGAAATGGCTGCATTCTTCATAGACACTGAGTTTGCCTGTTCCAAAAATGGTGATTTCTATAGCAACCATTTATTCTAGCAGATGTGTGCCTGGTATGGTTGGCAGAGAGGGTGGGATCAAAAATGGAAACGGCCTTTTATTCTTCACTTCCTGAATGCACGTCCTGCGTGTGAGGCATATAGAAGGGAAAACATGGCATCCTTAGAATCTGTAAGAGATTTGTAGCCCAGGAAAGGAAGAATATATGTTGCTTAAGACGAATTTTTGTCTGGAGCTTGAGTTGGGCTGTGTTGGGCTTGCGCAGAGTTCTTTGGCACATGAACCTGTTGGTTTCAGTTGAGTGGCTGTTTGTCATTTGGTCTCTGTAGAATACAGACATTTGCCATGGGGATGAGATGGCTGATACGCAGGGAGCAGGCTGCTCTGTGATTGCGAAGTCTACATTAATATATATTAGTCAGGGCTCTTTTTAGTTGTAAGTAAAATAATCTA
Organism: Galagoides demidoff; assembly: GCA_963574575.1. NCBI lineage: Eukaryota > Metazoa > Chordata > Mammalia > Primates > Galagidae > Galagoides > Galagoides demidoff. The sequence goes on from CAUYQV010007755.1 coordinate 4,289, forward strand.
TTTATGCTTCAGCTAAACAGGAGGATTTGTTGTCATAATATAGGAGCTTTTCATGGAGCCCAAGGGTGGCCATGTAGCCCCACCTTTGAAAGGCAAATGAATGGGAACTAGCGGTCTACTCCAGCTGGGCAGTATTCTCTTTCTCATCCTCCTTCACCCTGGCACCTCGTTTCATTTTCCTCTTTCTGCAGACCATAGCGTGAGTCTAAAAATGACCATCCTGGGACTCCCAGGTTTACAGATGACCAGGCCTGATTGAGCATTCTCTGTGTGCACCCCAAATTCTGGAAGAGAGACAGTCTGTCTGATGCAGCTTGGTAGCTGTCCACCCTGGCTGGTTCCTCACTGGAGGCCTTGTGGTGTGGGTTATTGTCTTAGTCTGTTGAGGCTGGTATAACAAAATACCACAGACTGGGAGGGTGGTGTAAACAAGGTGTTTCTCACAGCTCTGGAGGAAGGCTGGAAAATGCCACCGACATCGAGATGCTGCTGGATTTGGTGTCTGGGGAGGGTTTTCTTCCTGGTTTGCAAATGGCCACCTTCTTGCCATCTTCTTACCTGGCAGAGAGAGAGAGAGAGATATGTACTCGCTGGAGTCAGCTTGTGAGGGCACTAACCCTATCAGATCAGAGCCCCAACCTAAGGACTTCATTTACCATAATTACCTCCTTATAGGCCCTCTCTTCAAATGTAGTCACATGGGGGTTCGAGCTTCAACCTACTACATGTAAGAGGCATAGTTCAGTCCACAGAGGTTGTATAGGACAGCATGGCTGCCATGACCCACTCTTGGGGCTTGTGGATTGGAAAGGGGCTCATTGCCACCCGCCCAGAAGGAGACACTGCAGACAAGAAGGCTGAACACACTGCTGAGACAATGCCATATGCCAGGTTAGAATCTCATGCTGATTATTCAACTCAAACACGTCGCACTTGGGTGAGGAGCTGTGCTGTGTGTTGTGAGTGGATGTGTGTGTAAACATACATAGGTGTGTATGTAATTACATGTCTGTAAATATATAGAATTAGAGAGGACTTCCTGCAAAAGGAATGTTTGAGGATGGCCTTGGGCTCTTGTCGGCTGTGGCCGGACTGTGCCGGGCTTCTCTGTGTGTAAGTTTACGTTGACGTTGATGTTGGAAGCTGAGTCTAAGTTCCCACTTGAGGAACAGTCAAGAGAAGAGCCAGATTTACAGGTTGCCTCTCAGCTCTGCGTTGCAGAGGAATTAAGCCACTCTTTGTGGCAGTGGCTTTAAAATAGGGTTTTTAATAAAATGGAGAGAGGAGCTGTGGAACCACGCTCTCCTGTCACCTGTGGGCAAAGGGATGTACAGGCACCGGGCCGCTCCGGGGAGCCTTTTGTGTGCGTCCTCCTGTGCCAGCGGGATGCACGCTGCAGCAGAAACCAGATGATGAATATATTTTTAAACTTGGAACCCATGAACCACTTATTATTTCTGAATTAGGAATCAAAACATATGAATACTCTCAACAGGGTTTCAGCGGATGTATTCTGCCTTTAAGGTCACTTTGCTTTGGGGAGATGGCCGGGGATAAGGTGAAGTCCAGCTCCGTTCTCTCTGTGACTCTTAGAACATGCATGTCATGTGCATCCAATTTGCCAGTCTCTGCACGTGTGATGCCAGGCCCATCAGTGTGGGGTCAGGGTAACTCCTAGAAGTAAACGACCTTCTTTATTTTTTAGTACATCGGTGGCACCAACGAGTTGTGAGGAGGTGGGCTCCGGGTGGCCCTGTGCTCATGGCTGGGAAGACTGAAGAGACCCCATCGTGCAGTGGAACCCTCAGGTTTAGTCGAGGGCTTCTGCCACCTCTCCAGATCCCTCTAAGCATCTCTTCCTAACTCTCTCCCCAGCCCCCGACCAAACAAGGTCCGGAACTGAGGTGTTCTGGAATTCCACCCTTGCTAAGCTCTGGGATTAAGGCCAGTCATTTGGAAAGGGGTTGGTGGAAGAGGAAAAAAAGAAATATCCCCAGTATTAACCCCTTGGGCCCATGGCACTGAGAAAGCCTCACCAATTGGCCACCAGAAAATCAGCACTCTTGGCCTCATCTCTGAAATCTGAGATTCATGCACCAGGAGGAGACAGTTAAGCCAAAGCCAGGCCGATGAAAATCTCTCTGTCCTAATGGTTGTGCAGGGTACCCCTGTTCCAGCCTCTCTTTCACCCTCATTGTCAGGGGGACACAGGTATTGGATGACCACTGAGTGCAGAGGGCAGCTCCAAGGATCAGTGGAGAAGGAAGGCTCATAGCAAGAAGGGCGAAGAGGCCTGTTGATTTCAGGGAGCTTGCACTGTGGCTGGGGAGGCGCGTCCATGCCCACGCTCACTCTCCCGGCATAAGGGAGGGGGCCAAAGAGTGGGAGGGAGGCAGAGACTGACCAGGACTGACCTTTGGGCTGAGCACGGATCCCAGTTTCTTTACCTTTTCCTTGATAGTTTTGCTGGATTTTTTAAAAATGCCAACAGTAATGGTTGCTTACTTAAACACGTGAAGCAATTAAAAAATACACATAAAGTGTTAACAATATCCCCTGTCTATTTCAGCTCACCTGTTGGGAAGCGGATGTGCAGTTTGGTTTTATGCATTAATTTCTGACTTGCCTAAAAGTTTCAGAAGTAATACCAAGTGCACCCCTATCACCTTTACCAAAATTGAGTTCACCAATTTTTAACATTTTGCCCCACTGGTTTCTTTCCTGATCTCGTGTAACTATAGAGCTGCCTTTTGAGGTTAGGAGGCAGGTGGTATTATCCTTTTCAATCCTTTTCCACCAGAGTGGTGAGGAAGCTGTGGCCCAAAGGAGTTGTGCAGTGTCCCAAGGCTGTCCAATGATCAGATGGCAGGGCCGGAATTGCCACACACATCCCCCATCTTGTCAATCTTGTTTTTATTTTTGTCTTTCCTCATAAGACTTTCTTTTCAGCCAAGTCTGTAGAAGGGACCTCTGTTCCCATTGCAAGGAGGAGTTGGTCACACGAAAATACAAAGTGAAAGGTGTCCTCCCATTGTCCTCCCTTGGTGAAGGGGCCCTGCTGGCCCGTTCAGAGCCTGATTGCCTGCAGGGAGGGTCCAGGGTGCTACTTGTCATGGGAGAGCCATCTTCCTGCAGACCCCTTTGGCTTTGGACAGCTAGATGAGGTCTTTTTAGGGTCAAGCTTGATCCCCACGATGGAAATTCAATCCACTGTTCATACCTGTTTTTAACATGGAGAGGCAGCAGGGGGTACAAAACAAAGCAGCCGTCTCATGGAGAGGTGACAATACCACTGGCTTTTGGAACCAGGTCTGGATTTGCACAGACTCTTGGGACTGATGCTCTAATTAGTAAGAGGAGGGGTCTGGAGTACATTGGGAAGCAAATCCTCAGTCATACCCTCAGTCTCCCACCCCCGCCACGTGTGTACTCCTGGGAGGAAAGGTTGGATCAAGCTGTGCCTGTAGGTCCTGCCATTTTTAAGGCTCTTTCCAGCACTGAGCCTTTTGCTTCTGTAATCTCTCATTGGAATCCATCCCTTTTGCCCAAGCATGGATAATGCTTTTATCTAACACCAGCTCTGCCCCATCTGGTCTTAAAACGAGGTGACTCTGTTGCTCTGTATTGAAAGATAGTATCTAGAAGGGAGCCACAAAGTAGGAGCTTATGAGGCCCTCCTCCCTGTTCCATTATGGGGCAGAGTTTTGCTGGCAGTTGTCCCTTCTGGATGTGACCTGTCAGGTTGCAGGGGTGGTACCGGCCATGGGTGAAGCAGGTCTGGGCCAGCCTATTCATCTGGGTCCTCTAGGCTTAGTCCCGGGAAATCTGACCCGACGTGGGGCCCATGTGGTCTAGGACAGAGAAGGTGGCAAGGCCCTTCCCATCTGTTTTGAGAGAGCTGAGTGTTGTCACTGAGAGTGGCCCTGCCACTGTCTTCACCGAGGGTAGGGTCGGGGACCTGGCTGCAGTGACACTGGTGAGATGGGAGACGGGGGAGTGGTTAGTCCTTACGGCCTGGTTCTGAAAGCTTTTCCCTTGGAGACTTTCACAAAGGGGAGGGAGGTCCAGGCCACATGACCTTGGGAGAGAAGCCGCTTCTGGCCTGGGACCCAATGAGCTCCTCCACCCCTGAAGGGCCGCCCTGATCTCTCTACCTCCCTGTCTGCTCGGCGGACGGAGTCTCTGACTCACAAAATTGCACTTTTTTGCGACCAGCTTGTGGTGTTCCCTGACTTCTCTGTCAGCAGGCCGCCAGCATCCTAAAAGACCTGATCCTTTCCTCTTGCAGTCATGCAGAGGCCAGGGAATGCTGGCTTCTGGGCCAGGCCTCGGGTCTGGTTCAGCACTCCCGGCTTCTGCTCACCCCTGCCTGGGCTCAGCCATCCCTTTGGGTCGCAGAGCCTGGCAATGACAGCAGCATCGCTCCCCCTTCATGTCGGGGTGCATGTGTGCCTTTTCGGGGATCTGGCCAGCTTCAGTCATGAGATTCCCTGTCCAAGGTGTTTCTTCTCCACCGCAGCCCATAGATCAAGAGGTTCTCAGAGTGACCCGCTGAGCCACTTGCATTGGAATCCCAGGGGACACAAGATGACATTCCTCAGCTCACATAGATGGGCCAGAATCAGAATTTCTGGAGCAGGCACAGAAATCTGTATTAACTAAGCTCCCCAGATAGCTCTGATGTGCGCTGAAGTTAGGGAGCTGCTCTTTTTGGAGCCCCTCAGTCCCCAGTATACGCACGCACACTGTGCTATGTGGCTGCGTCACTGCCCTTCCCGTGTTTGTGAGTGGGTTGGGGACAGGAATTGTGCCAAGAGTTACTAAAGGAAGGACCAGAGAAGGCATCATAGAATGGGGGTCTTGTAGGGCCAGGGAGTCAGGAGAACCCAGAAAGAGGCCTCCTTCATCCCCTTGGCCAGCCTGGCCTTGCCCCATCAGACGTTGCCTCTGCTCCCTGGGCAGTCTGGGAGTCAGGTTTTGGGTTATGTGATAGGTATTGTGCCTGGGACAGAGCAGCACAGCCTGTGTCTTGGGATGGGCTGCAGAATCTTGGTGCCTGCTCCTTGGAAGGCTGGAGTCTGGGTGCTGAGAGTAGAGAATCTGAGAGTAGAGAACCGCCTGTTCCATACCCAGCCTATAGACTTGACCGCATCATAGCGACTTGGCTGCAGGTCCATTAATAATAAGGGTCTGGTGGGAGGGGCTGGGAGTTAGACGGGATTTAAGCCTTTCTCACTCAATTTTGATAGGACTTTGGAGAATCTCTGTCCCTCTCCAGAACTTGCTGTCCTGTGCCCTTGCTACCGCCCCTCTGGCCCCTGGCTTTAGTGCAGAGCCGCTGCTGGGAGGAGCCACCAGAGCTGTGCACCTTCCTTAGGGAAGCCAGGGGAGATCCTGGGGTGTTGGTAGTTTGGAAGGGCCCTGAGTGACGAACATCAGCTCACCCACGTGCTTTCCCCAAACTAGCCTGAACACCTGGAAACACCACTTTGGGGGGATCCCTCCTAGGCTGAGGCAGGGAAGTCAGCACCTTTGTCTGCTCTTAGATTCCTGGCCAGGCAGATGGGGTGCCCGCCGAGCAGACACCTGCCGCTTCTGCAGTGGCCATGTGAAGGGCCCCTGGGGACACCATCCACAGGAGTGGGATGAAGAGCTCAACCTCTGGGTTTGAATCCCAGCTCTGCCACTTGCAGTCGTAGGGTCTTGGGGGGATTACTTAAACATATGAACCTTAGTTTTCTTGGCTGCAAAGTGGGGGGTAAAAACAGCAAGCAGCTCCTAGGGTACGTTACAAGGATGCCATGTGGTGATGCCAGTGAAGCCCCCACTGGCCCGTGGCACACAGTCAGCCCTTTGTGAGTGTTAGCTGTGCTTGTCACCCTGGGTGTGTTAGGAGGAAACTGGTGCTCTCATAAAGTGAAACTCAGGTCCTCAAAGACAAGGGGCATCTAGGTTTGGGTTCTGGTCCATGAAAGGCTGGGCTGGTGTAGAAGGGGTCTAAGTTAGAGCAGGCAGTGTGCCTTGCCAGAGGTGAGCTCAGGCCTGTCTGTCACGTGCCCCCCACATGCTGTGTATCCACCTGGGCTGACTGTCCTAGGGCACTGGGGCAGCCCAGGGTTGGGGGCAGACCTCTGCCAACACCAGAGATAAGTGAGGCCTGCAGGACCCCGCAAACCCTGGAGCAAGAAGGGAAGGGATGGAGACAGGCTGGCCTCTCCTTGAGTGGGGCCTTGGGAAGGGAGCAGCTTCTGCTGTCCAGAGTCTGTCCAGCAGCCTTCCTCTCTAGCCTTGGTCTGGACGGGTGACACACAGCAGCCCAGGGCCCGGTCAGCACCAGGTACCATTTTGCTCTTCAGCTCTCGTGGCTACTTTCCCCCTCTTTTTCTTCACTTTGAAAATAGTCAGCAAAATCCTTATTTCCATAAGCATTTTTCTGGCTGTAAAAAGCTGAATTCCCAAACCTATTATTATAGCTGTTCATGCTATTTTAATCCGCTCTGTTTTGAGGTGAGAGGGTAGCAGTGACTCTGCAATTACTGAGGACATTCGATCCATGGTGCAGCCACCGGAGCCGGCGGAGAACCCTCTGAGTGGGATGGTGCTGTGTGCGGCAAATCGCTTTCAAATTTACTAAAAATATGCCCCTTTGCAGCCATGCAGATATCATAATTTTCCTCCCTGAGGCTCGTTGAAATTCCCATTTGCTTTCTGCCTTAACACTGGCGCCCAGCATGTGCTCCTTGGCCCACCTGCCCGGTCCCTTTCATTCTCTGTCTTGGCCAGATTCTGTCCGGCCTCTCTCCCCCTCCGCCCATACGTCTGTTTCTTTCTCTCTATTCATTTCCTGCTCACAAATATTTTATATTCTACTGACCAGCATGTTAGTGAAACCGTTTTTCGTTTGCCATGGTCAGAAGAAAAATACTTAGAATTTTAAATCTACCAACTATTTCCCATTTAAACAAGCTGGCAAGCTGGAAGGACGCTGCGCCTCCTACATACAGTAATTGTTGCATCCCCAGGCTCCCTTTTCTATCTCTGTTCCTATTTCATTCACTTTTCTATTTGCAGGCAGCACAGAATATGGGCTTCTCCCCCTCCCTCCTTCCTGCAGCCCGCTTTCCATCCAGTGACCTTGGCTTCCCTGAGTGCGGAACTGTAAATGAAAGGTGGCATTGGCACATGTATCTTGATAAAATATATCAGTGGATGAATTGATTTTCATATTGATTTCCTTGGACGAGCACAGTGTGTGTGGAAATCAAGGGTCTTTTAATGATAGTCCTAGAGAGAGAGAGGGGATGCGGAGGGAAGAGCAGGCTTTGTTTTTCTTTGACTTATGAAAAGTTTCTGCTCGTAAGCTGGGGAGAGAGGCCTCTCTGCTTCATAAGCATACTGTCTCCTAGGCACACTGTTTTTGCGGGAGGAAAGACAAAACGTTGCAAGGGTATGGCCTGGTCCCTGAGATGATCATGCCGCTCGTGACTGCCTAGGACTCTGGGGACACCATGCCTTTGAGCACCCCCAGCTAGGTTGTTATTGGAGAGACCTGCAAAACTCCCAGCCATCTTGGAGGTCCGTGTCCCACAGCAGCGCAGGGCGTCAGGGTTGGGGAGTGGCCCTCCCCTTGCCACTTCTACTTCCTAATTTCAGTTTCTTGAGGTGTGTGGCTCTTGTGAATCTAGGGCTGAAACTGTGCCCCAAGGATGAGGTGGGGATGCACTTGACCGCTTAGCTTATCATTCACGTGTGTCAGCAGGTGTCGACGGCGAGGCGTGCATCAGTACGTGTGCTTGCAAGTGCACACGTGCACCACGATGTGCAGGAGCCATGTCTGTGGGTTGGTGTGAATGTGGGAGGCAGCATCTCCAGGCTTGGGGTGGTTTTTCTTAGCAAGCTCTGGACAACCAGAAGGACGCTATCCAGTGAGGTGATCAAAACTTCATCTCTTCTGGAATTGCTTTCCCAGTTCCCTCTCCCAACTGCTCCTAAATACAATAGATGCTTTCAGCTGATAGTCGAATCTGTTTCTGAGGCTAAGTAAGCAGAGGTGATGCCGTGCATGCGTGCGTGTGGATGTTCACATACAGAGGACGAAACTCAGTTCCCTGGAGTATTTGGGGGGTGTAGCGGTGGTAATTCATTACGTTGTGTGGCTCATTGAGGCTTACCTGGAAAATCCTCACTTGACATGCTTTGGAAAACAGAGTAGGACAGTTTCCTACTGTGCAGGTACAAAGTACCTTTGATGTTTCATGATCTTGGAGCACAGGAGGGCTAAGGTGTTGGTTATCTTTGGTGATTACACAATGGCACATGGAAGATGTGGATTATAGTTTACTTTTTGATGATAGTTCTCAGCTGGGGACAGTTTCGTCTACCAGGGCATATTCAACAATGTCTGGAGACATTTTTGGTTGTGACAACTGAGGGAGTTGTTACTGATGGATGGTGGGTAGAGCCTGGGGGTGTTTCTGTAGGACAGAGGTAGAGCCTGTCTTGTTCGCTCAGGCCTGTAATTTCAGCACCATGGGAAGCCAAGGCCAGAGGATCATTTGAGGGCAGGAGTTTGAGACCAGCCTGGGCAGCAGAATGAGGCTACATCTCTATCAAAATAGAAAAATTAGCCAGATGTGGGAGCCTGTGCCTGGAGTCTCAGCTACTCAGGAGGCTAAGGCAGGAGAATTACTTGAGTCCAGAGTTCGAGGTTGCAGTGAGCTATGATGATGACATTGCTCTCTAGTCTAGGCAAAAGAGGGGACCTTGAAGAGATGGAAGGAAAAAAAGAAAGAACAGAAGAAAGAAAAAAAAATTATTTTGGTCTCAAATGCCATTAGTGCTGAGCTTGAGAAATCTTACCTTACTTATCTTTTAAAATCTTTTGTCCAAAAATTTTTACTAAAATTCTTATATACAAAATCTTCTGTTTTCACTGGTCTTTTTTTTTTTTTTAAGAGTCAGGTGCTAGAAAATGTTCTAAATAATTGAAGCTTCTAATTCATTGATGTTTATTGTTCCACAGAACAAATAGGGAAGCCTGCCAGTTTGCAGATAGACAGGCCTGTCCCCAGATGGCCCTCAATGAATGCCCAAATTCATTGAATCATTTAGGGCCATTAAAAACCATGAGGGCCACACTAGCTTTAAGTTGAGCTAGATTCTGGCGGCTCGAATAAGCAATCTCGGGCACAATAAATCCCAGAGGGGGATGTAGTTCACTCTCTCTTTTTCTTGGTGGTTCCAACTAAATTCTCAGAGACTTCCAATAGAACTTTCTGATGATGTAACATTTATCCTACTTACTGCTGGCCAGAGACAATTTGGCAGTAACACACTGAAAAAATGCTTTCAGAATATGTAAACACGTTATTTGGTTTTAAACGGCCCTAAGTGAGTCTCTGGCAGCATCTGTCTGGTCTTGGTGTGATAGGTGTAGGTACGGGCAAGGGGCCCGAAATTTCACACTCGGCGTCTTTGACTCTTCCTTTGAGGATGTCCTTGGAAATCACTGGACTCACATACCAAAAAGAATCTCAGTGCTTGGAAGGAGGGCAGTGAGGAAGATGGAAGGACCTCCTGTACGACAGTAAAATAAAGGCTTTCCTTTTAAGTTTAATCGCAAATGAAACTGTAGTGGCAAATGTTCTGGAACTGTTCCACACTGTTTTATTAACCTGCACCCTTTATGTCTAGAACACTGTAAAGTTAAATGAAGTTTCTGTGTCTGTCTGTGTGCCTGGCAAATGCATGTGAGAAGTCAGAACATTCGGCGCTTGGTTTAATGCGCAGATCACCGATCTTGCTAACCACTGGCAGGGGCTCATTATTCCATATACACTAAAAAGGAACAAACTGCCCCTGCAAGGGTGACTAGTTTTTCAAATTACCTATAAAGGGCATTCGTGCAGTCTAAGGACGTTTCATCTCTGTCGTCGGGCTTTGGTGTTTTGCTTTACTGTGTCCCTTAGTAAGGGTGGCGGCAACAAAAGAAACTCGGAGGTGCCTGAGAGGGATGAGGTTCTTGGCTTGACTCTGCTTCCTGAAAGCTGGGTGCCTTTGGACACGTTGCTTGCCCTCCGGAGCCTCCCAGAAGCACCACCACTCACCCTGACCCCTGTGCAGGCTTGTTTTCAAGGAGAAGGGATGGGAAAGCAGCGCTCCGCACTTTGCCAAGAGCTGAGTAAATACCGAGTACTCTGGACATTGTTCCATTGTTAAGCAATAGCAAGACCATTTATAAACTAGGTTTTGAGCGCATCCCAGCATTGTTTGTGGGAGGGTCCGCAGGCACCTCTTTCAGAGCGGTTACCACGCAGCGCTCCATCTGCTGTTTGCTGGCTGCATTGTGAGATGGAGTTGTGGGTGTACCTGAGGTCTCTCTCGGTCTGGTACGGTCTCTGAGAGGGGCTCACTGTGTCTCCCCTCCTCTCTCATAGATGGAAGTATATTTATAGCTGTTGTAAGTACAATCAGAAGGTTCCTATAAAACTCTGTTATTACTGCAGTACAAAGTTAGAAATGCTTGAGGTTTCGGCTTCTTGGCTCTTCCATGCGGCAATGAATATTTTATGGGAAAGGAAATACTCAGTGTCTGACTCTTTTTATAGTGCAGCTACTCACAGGGCTGGTAACCTTCCAGATCACGCCAAAATCAAAATCGTGGCCTGTCCACCTCTCTGCTCCCTTCTTCACAAGGAGGTGGTGCCCTGCCTTGCTGACGTGTCCAGGTTCTCTTGGTGAATGGGTCCATTTACGACATCTCGGGGGCAGTTTTCTGTCTTTTATTATTAGTATTAACAACTCATACATACATAGACCATGAGTACATTTATGCCTTTGTGGGATTCAATGTGTTGATATTTGTACAAATTGGAGTACTTACATCCTCCTAATTAACATAGTCTTCACCTCATTTACTTAATCACAGTATTGAGACATTTGGGTTCTATACTTGATAGATTTGACTTGTACCCTTGCAATATGCTTCATAGGTGAGGTCCCACCATTAACACTCTCTCTCTTGAACCACCCCCTCCCTTCCCATCTCTGTCCCCTTCCCTCCTTCATCCTGGGCTATAGTTGTGATTCATCCTTCATATGAAAGTGTGAGTGATTATAAATTGGTTTCGTAGTAGTACTGAGTACATTGGGTATATATTTTTTCCATTCCTGAGCTACTTTACTAGGAAGAATATTTTCCAGCTCCATCTATGTAAACATAAAAGAGGTAAAGTCTCCATTTTTTTTAAAAGCTGCATAGTATTCCATGGTATACGTATATCATAATTTATTAATCCATTCATGGGTTGATGGGCACTTGGGCTTCTTCCATGACTTGGTAATTATGAATTGAGCTGCAGTGAACAGTCTGGTGCAAATATCTTTGTTGTCAAGTGATTTTTGGTCTTTCGGTTATACACCTAGTAGAGGAATTGCAGGATCAAATGGCAGGTCTACATTTAGATCCCTGAGTGTTCTCCAAACTTCTTTCCAAAAGGAATATACTAGCTTGCATTCCCACCAGCAGTGTAGAAGTGTTCCCTTTTCTCCACATCCACGCCAACATCTGTAGTTTTGGGAATTTGTGATGTGGGCTACTCTTACTGGAGTTAGATGATATCTCAAAAAAAATACATTACTGTGATCTGATCAAACTAAAAAGCTTCTGCACTGCCAAGAACACAGTAAGTAAAGCAAGTAGACAGCCCTCAGAATGGGAGAGGATTTTTGCAGGTTATATTTCCAACAAAGGTCTAATAACCAGAATCCATAGAGAACTCAAACTTACTAGTAAGAAAAGAACAAGTGATCCCATTTCATTGCAGGGTAAGAGACATGAACAGAAGCTTCTCTGAAGAAGACAGGTGCATGGTCTACAGACATGTGAAAAAATCCTCATCATCTTTAATCATCAGAGAAACGGGGGGCCGTTTTCTAGCCTGATTAACACCCCAAACTAAAAGATTTGGTTACTCCCTGGTCCTGCCCTCTGGTCCCCTGGGGTGCTCATCACCCGCTGGCAGAGTG
>CAUYQV010007756.1:0-11545 GCA_963574575.1 Galagoides demidoff
AAAATGTCCATACTACTCAAAGCAATATATAATTTTAATGCAATCCCCATTAAAGCTCCACTGTCATATTTTAAAGATCTTGAAAAAATAATACTTCATTTTATATGGAGTCAGAAGAAACCTCAAATAGCCAAGACATTACTCAGGAATAAAAACAAAGCAGGAGGAATCATGCTACCAGACCTCAGACTATACTACAAATCCACAGTGATCAAAACAGCATGGTACTGGCACAAAAATAGAGAGGTAGATGTATGGAACAGAATAGAGAGCCAACAGATGAATCCAACTACTTACCGGTACCTGATCTTTGACAAGCCGATTAAAAACATTGAGTGGGTAAAAGATTCCCTATTTGACAAATGGTGCTGGGCAAACTGGCTGGCAAGCTGTAAAAGACTAAAACTGGACCCACACCTGTCACCATTAACTAAGTTAGACTCTCACTGGATTAAAGAATTAACCTTAGGACATGGAACCATAAAAATACTAGAAGAAAGTGTAGGAAAAACACTTGAAGAAATCGGCCTGGGCGAACACTTTATCAGGAGGACAACCCGGGCAATTGAAGCAACATCAAAAATACACTATTGGGACCTGATCAAACTAAAGAGCTTCTGCACAGCCAAGAACACAGTAAGTAAGGCAAACAGACAGTCATCAGAATGGGAGAAGATTTTCTCAGGTTATGTCTCCGACAAAGGTTTAATAACCAGAATCCATAGAGAACTTAAACGTATTAGCAAGAAGAAAATGAGTGATCCCATCTCAGGGTGGGGAAGGGACTTGAAGAGAAATTTCTCTAAAGAAGATTGGCATACGGCCTACAGATATATGAAAAAGTGCTCACCATCCTTAATCCTCAGAGAAATGCAAATCAAAACTACTTTGAGATATCATCTAACTCCAGTGAGATTAGCCCATATCACAAAATCCCAAAATCAGAGATGCTGGTGTGGATGTGGAGAAAAGGTAACACTCCTACACTGCTGGTGGGAATGTAAACTAATACATTCCTTTTGGAAAGACATCTGGAGAACACTTAGAGAACTAAAAATAGACCTGCCATTTGACCCTGCAATTCCTTTATTAGGTATATTCCCAGATGACCAAAAATTACATTACAACAAAGATATTTGTATCAGAATGTTTATTGAAGCCCAATTCATAATTGCCAGGTCATGGAAGAAGCCCAAGTGCCCATCGATCCATGAATGGATCAATAAACTGTGGTATATGTACACCATGAAATACTATGCAGCCATTCAGAAGCATGGAGACTTTACGTCCTTCATGTTCACATGGATGGAGCTAGAGAATGTTCTTCTGAGCAAAGTATCACAAGAATGGAGGAAAAATTTTCTAATGTACACACCCCTATTATGAAACTAATTTATACCTTTTATATGAAAGCTATAACCAAATAGCCTAAGAATATGGGAGAGGAGAAGGGAGGGGGGAATGGGTGGAGGGAGGGGGATTGGAGGTATCACTTCTGAGGTTTATCTTACAGGGGTACAAGTGAATCTTTCTAAGAGTAGAATGTGAATGTTTTAAAACAATAACTGAGAAAATGACATGAGGCTGTGTTGACCAGTTTGATGGAAGTATTTCAGATTGCATGTGAAAACCCCACACTGTACCCCAGAAGTGCATTAATGTACACAGTTACCATTCAATACAAAAAAAAGAAAGGGAATTGAAAATATTGATGATAAAGGCAATAAATGTAATGCACAAGAAAATGGAAAAACAGAACCAAAAGTCAGATGAGAGGTATGTAGAATATAGAAAAATATGGCAGAGATTAAGGAAATGAAGGAGACAATCAGGGAATATAAAGATGCAATGTAAAGTATCAAAAATACATTAGAACATGGAGAAGAAAGAACCTCAGAGCTAGAGGATAACGTTAACCCAGGTAGATAAAAGAAGAGAAAAATATCTTAGAGAACTCTGAGACTCCATGAAACATTAAAAAAATACAAAAAATAGAGATTCCTGAAGGGGAAGAAGATTGTCTCAAAGGAATGGAAGCCCTCCTGGAGACTGTCATAAATGAAAAATTCCCAAGTTTGACTAAAGACCTAAGCACACTCCTTTCAGATGAATATCAAACCACAGATCATCTCAACTTTAACAGAGCCTCTCCAAGACACACTGTAATGAACCTGTTCAAAGTCAAGATGAAATACAAAACTCTGGAAATAGCCAGGAGTAAGTGCCAGCCAACCTTACAGAAGTAGACCCATTAGGGTGAGAGCAGACTGTTCAACTGAAACCTTCAAGCCAGAAGAGCATGGTCATCCACTTTCAACATTCTTAAACAAAACAATTTTCAACGCAGAATCTGTATCTTGCTAAACTAAGCTTCAAAATTGATGGAGAAATCAAATCTTTTGCAGATATACAAGCACTGAGGAAATTTGCCACAACAAGACCAGCTCTACAGGAAATACTTGGACCCAGTCTCAACACTGACCATCACAATGAACGACCAGCAAAGGAAACACCTAGAAACTAAAGGACAGAACTTAGCGTTTACAATGGTTCAAAGGATAAAACCACACAATGGACTTTCACAATATAAGATGAATAGAACTCCACTACACTTATCAATTGTCTCAATAAATGTCAATGGACTGAATTCACCAATGAAGAGGCACAGGCTGGCTGGTTGGATAAAAAGCACAAGCCATCCATATGCTGTCTCCAGGAGACACACCTAACCTTGAAGGACAAATCAGAACTCAGGGTTAAGGGATAGAAAACAGTATTTCAAGCAAGTAGATATCAGAAGAAAGAAGGAGTTGCAATCTTATTTTCAGATAGGAGTGAATTTAAAGCAACTAAAGTTAAGAAAGACAAAGATGGACACTTTATACTGGCCAAAAGAACAATACAACAAGAAGATATTTCAATTTTAAATATTTATGCACTCAACTTAAATGCTCCCAGATTTATGAAACAGGCCTTGATGGGTCTGAGCAATATGATATCCCATAACACCCATAATAATTGGGGGCTTTAACACCCCTCAGACATATCTGCACTGATCTTCTAAGCCAGGCATCCTCAAACTACAGCCTGCGGGCCACATGCAGCCCACCTAGGACATTTATCCAGCCCACCAGGTATTTTTGCTGCTGCTGCCTGACCTGCTTAGCAGCTGACTTATGCCAGGGCCCGCAGTCCAGCCCTCCAATGGTCTGAGGGACAGTGAACTGGCCCTCTCTTTAAAAAGTTTGAGGACCCCTGTAACAGAAACTAAACAAAGATACAAAGGACTTAAATGTGTTCAGAATAATTGGAATTAATAGACACATATACAACATGCCATCCTAAAGCTAAAGAATCTACATTTTTTATTGTCACCCAGTGGTACATACTCCAAAATCAAGCACATCCTAGGATACAAATCAAACCTCAGCAAAATTAAAAGAATAGAAATTATAACTTGTATCTTCTCAGGCCACAGGGCAATAAAGGTGGAACTCAACTCCACCCAAAACATTCATTCCCCACACAAAGATTTGGAAATTAAACAACCTTATGCTGAATGAAAGTTCAGCTCAGTAAGAGATAAAAGAGGAAATAGTTAAATTCCTCAAACATAATAACAATGAAGACACAAGTGGTCAAGACCTGTGGGATATGGCAAAAGCAGTCTTAAGAGGGAAATTTATCACATTCGATGCCTAAATTTGAAGACAGAATATGAGCTCATCAACAAACTCATGAACTACCTTAGGGAACTGGAAAAAGAACAATCTAATCCCAAACCCAGATGAAGAAAAGAAATAACCAAAATTAAATCAGAAATTAACGGAATTGAAAACAAAAGAATCATGCAGAGAATTAATTAAATTAAAAAGTTGTTTTAAAAAAAATGAATTGATAAACCTTTGGCCCAATTAACTAGAAATAGAAAAGTAAAATCTCTAATAAACTTAATCAGAGACAATAAAGGGAAACTAAGAACAGATGCCTTGGAGGTATAAAAGATCATCTCTGAGTACTATAAGAAACCCTATGCCCAGAAATTTGACAATTGGAGGAAATGGATCAAAACATGGAATCACACCCCTTCCCTAGACTTAATAAAGAGGAGATAGATCTTTTAAACAGACTGATTTCAAAAATTGAGATCAAAGAAACAATAAAAAATCTCCCAATAAAATTTCCCTCATCCACATGGCTTCACACCAGAATTCTATCAAACCATCAAAGAAAAGCTTATATACTTACCGCAGAAATTATTCCAAAAAATTAAGAAGGAAGGCATTTTCCTCAACATGTTCTATGAAGCAAATAACACCCCAAACCAGAAAAGACCCAAATAAAGAGGAGAATTTCAGACCAATTTCTCTAATGAATATAGATGCAAAAATTCTCAATAAAACCCTAACCAATAGATTACAGCTACACATTAAAAAAAATCCTTCATCACAATCAAGTAGGTTTCACCTCAGGGAGGCAAGGCTGATTTAAGATAGCAAGTCCATAAACATAATTAACCATATTAATAAAAGCAAAAACAAAAACCATGATTCTCTCAATCAATGCAGAAAAAGCATTCAATAAAATTCAACATTTTTTTCCAATAAGAAAACTCAAGAATTTAGGCAAGGAGGCACATTTCTTAATCTGATCAAAGTCATTATGAAAAACCCACAGGGAATATTATAATGAAGAGAGTAAAACTGAAAGCTTGCCCATTCAGAACTAGAAAAAGACAAGGTTTTCCTCTACTATTCAACATAATCCTATAATTTCTTGCCAATGCAATCAGGCAATGGAGAGAAATAAAGGGCATCCAAATGGGTGCAGAAGAGGTCAAACTCTCCTTCTTTGCTGACTATATTATATAATACTTAGAGAACCCCAAAGACTCAACCACAAGACTCCTGGCAGTAATCAAAAAATACAGTAATGTCTTAGGATATAAAAATAAATGCCCACAAATCAGTAACCTTTGTACATGCTAATAACAGCCAAGATGAGAAGCTAATCAAGGACACAATTTCCTTCACAGTACCTTCAAAAAAAGTGAAATACCTAGGAATATAGATGACAAAAGAGGTGAAGGACCTCTACAAAGAAAATTATAACACCCTAAGAAAAGAAATAGCAGAAGATATTAACAAATGGAGGAACATGCCATGCTCATAGCTGGGAAGAATCAACATTGTGAAAATGTCTATACTCCCCAAAGCAATTTACAGTTTCACTGCAATCCCCATTAAAATACCATCATGATGCTTTCAAGATTTGGAAAAAATAATTCTTTGTTTTGTATGGAACCAGAAGACCCCATATAGCCAAGACAATTCTTATTAATGAAAAAAAAAAAAAGCTGGGGTATCACCCTACCAGATTTTTGGCTATAGTACAAGGTTATAGCAATCAAAGCAGCATTGTATTAGCACAAAAATAGAGATATTGACATTTGCAACAGAATGGAAAACTATGAGATGAAATGAAAATCTTAAAGTCTCCTAATATTTGATAAACCAAACAAGAACATACACTGGAGCAAGAAGAATAACTGGTGTTTGGAGAACTGGATAACCATATGTAAAAGAATGAAACTGGACTTGCACCTCTCACCACTTACAAAAATTGATTCAAGTTGGATAAAAGTTTAAAATCCAGGGCATGAAACAATAAAAATGCTCAAAAAAGTGGGGAAAACACTTGAAGATAGCAGCCTGGGGCAAGACTTTTCTAAAGAAGATAGACGCATTGCTAAAAAACATGAAAAAATGCTCATTGTCCAAAAAAATTCACATATATATATATTCAAAAATGCAGACACATGGTTTGAATGTGTCCCCCAATTTTTTTTTTTATTAGAAACCTAATCCTCAAAATCATATGTTGATAAGGAATAAAGCCTTTGGGGGCTAATTAGGTTTACATAAGCTCCTCAGGGTGGGGCCCCATGATGACATTGGTGGCATTATAATGAAAGAAACCTGAGCCACTAGGCTTGCCCAGGGAAGTTTCACCCTGTTATGACTCAGCAGGAGGTTGTCAGCATGCACTTGCACTTCCCAGCCTCCAAAACCATGAGCTAACCAACCTCTACTCTTCATAAATTACCCAATCTCTGGCATTCAGTTATAGCAACAGAAAACAGGCTAAGACAGAGGGTCAAACTCAGAAAGTAACTTTTTTCCAAAAGTGGTAACTTCAGAGTCAAGTGACACTATTTTTCATGAATACTTATCATTGCATTAAATTTTACTGTAAAATTATTCTTAATATAAATTACGGTCTCCTAGAAGTATTTTGCAATCCTTTAGCACTTGCCAAATAATGATATCAATACACTCAGATATCAAATATTATGTTTTTTATATTTTATTTCTGTTTATCTTCAATTTTGAGTATAGTATGTATTTCTGTATTGTTGTACATTGATTTATTTTTGTTGTTTTATCTTAAACGAGTCTATAAGAAGTATACTCTAATTTATAAATGTCTCTATTAGTGTCTCTTTTCTATTCTAAGTGTCAAGCAGTTTTGGTAAAAGAAATATTAATATTGGGTTTGGCTTTTTAATCATGGACACAGTAAATATATGTATAGAAAATATATTTGATATCAAAATATAAGGATCATAAATCCAGATAATATTTCTTAAAATGCAATTTTTATTACTTTTCATTTTGAAACCAAATTATTTTCAATTTACTTCTTTCTTTATTCCACTCATTTTTACTAGTATTTCTTTTCAGTTATTCTTGATTTGAGGACAGTTTTTGTCATCACTGCTACAGACTGTTCTTGCCTAACCTGGCTGCCTCTAGGGGTCTCTCATGACCTATTACCGGGTCTCTGTGTGAAGATCTGCTTGTTCTTGTCTCCTTGGTTTGCAATTCTCTTTCTATAGCAATTCCTGAAATGTCATAATTTTTAATGTAATCAGATTTAAAGAACATTTGCATGTGAATTGCAAAGATCTGTTTTCTGAAACATTTGTGAACTATCAGTGAGATAAGTCATCCCCCCTTAGTCCCATACATTATTGTGCATTTTGTGCAGATAAGAATGTTAGGACATTCATCTACATAACTACAATATGACCATCAGAATATGGAATTTGAGATCAGGCTTTGCTGTTGTCCAGTCTTTACACTACAGTCATGACCCACCACTTCAGAATCCTGTGTTGCGTATTGTGTCCCTGTTCTCTTCTGTTGCCTTCAATGGGAACAATGCCTTGGCCTTACCCTTAGTTAACAACGTTGATACTGTCAAAAGCAACAGGGAAGTTACTCTGTAGAATGTGCCTCACCTGGCGCAGACCAGAGTAAATTAAATAGTGTTAGATTTGTTTAGGTTACGTTGGATTCAACCCTTTATGATATGACACTAATGGTTATTTTCTCCTGGTTAGACTGCACTCACACTGTTACCAGGAACACCACCAGCCCACTATTCTGCCAGTTGTGACATTCTACCACCCTACCAGACATGCATAATTTTGATTTGTTCCATTAATAACATATTCACTTTGATCAATTTATAAAGACAGTGTTGTCATTCTTGAATGCTGTAAAGTTCCTCTTCTTAAAAATTAGAGAAACTTCTTTGTGAAGTGGAACTTTGAGCCTATGTAGGTAATCTAGCCCTCATCAAATTGTCTACTTATTTTTTTTATGAAGATGGATTCACGGTTTCCTGTTTTATTTGCTGAGTTATGACTGATGACTATCACTAATATTTTAAACCAGATTTGCTCTCAATTTGTCCAAGCTTTGTCATGGATTCTCCTTTCCTATGAAGTTGGTTTCTGTGTCTTTTGATCTGTCTCTATTCTTCTTTGAGTGCCTTTTTATTTTCTAGCACAATGAAATGATTCAGTCTTACCTTTTGCATTCTTTACTATAACACAGCCATCAACGCATTTCTTTAGAGTTCTGATTCCTTGTAGGGGAGAAAGATATTTAGAAACATATGCTGAGTGTGCTTCTGGGTGGTGAGACTCTGACCCCAGGTGCCCTGAAGACTCTCAAGGGACAGAGTAAGGTAGCATGTTTGTGCACATTCATGCACACACATTTTCATCTGTATTTTTATAGCTAACTACATTTTATACATATTGCAAACTGAGCTCAAATTCAAACATTTCTAATTCTATTCCAAAAGGACAGGGTTAACCTAGTCTTTCTTTGTTTCCATGTTTATAACTCTCATCTCTGACAGGTGAAATCAGGCTCCCATTTCACTTACCCCATGACATATTTACTTGGTTTATCCATCCCTCTCCTTTATTCCCCACCTTATCCCTACACACTCCCCAAACCCTTCTCACTCAGCCCTGTCATGTTTGTATTCTTGGGATGTTATTTAAATGATTTAGAAAAATATCAGTGTGACAATGTTGATCATTATGTGTACTTATCAAGATTTTAAAATTAATATATATAATGTAAGTCTGAAAAGCAGTGCCCTTTAAAAAAAAAAGCAAAAATGAGCTTTATGATAGAAATACTTGTTCACACCAAATCTAATGCTATTTCTTAAAAGGGAAGGCTTTAAATATCTACCAAAAAATGTCTGCTGTTTTTGAAGGGTTTATCAACCAAATTATATTAGGAGGTACATTTTTTAAACAATGGTGTAGGACTCAGCTATTCTGAGTAAAGTTGGACTTCTATTCATTCCTCCTGTGTTTCCCACTTTTGATCTATTAACATAACACCTGCCATATCTTGTCTGCACATTATACGGTTGGTCCTGTCTTCAACTGAACTGGGAAGTTCAGCTGGAGGGCAAAATCAAAGTTCCACTGAGTTGTACCTGAGCTAAGGACCTTGAGTATCTTCCTGGAGGGAGATGAATTTGGTGCTCAGATACACGAGGACAAGATGTAGGGGTTTACCTTTCTTTCTTGTAGACACTGACATCATATAATTCATGTTATCTGAAGAGGTGATCAAAGAATACACAACTCTCCAAAAGCATAGGAGGAAAAGTTCTAAAGAGGTATGTTAGTGAACTAATAAAAAATACAGGACATTTTAAATAGATTTTATTTATTTATTTTTATTTTATTTTTTTGAGACAGAATCTCATTCTGTTGCCTGGGCTAGAGTGCCATGGCTCCAGCCTAGCCTACAGCAACCTCAGACTCCTGAGCTCAAGTGATCCTCTTAACTCAGCCTCCCAAATAGCTGGGACTATGGTGCCCACCATAACACTTGGCTAATTTTTCTATTTTTAGTAGAAACTAAGTCTTACTCTTACTTTCTGCAAAAGTAACAGAATTCTAGTTTTCTTTTTCCTTTTTCCTCTAATCTACATGTTATTTCAGCCTCCTCTCCATTGCTGACCCTAATTTGAGACATGTAGCACTGGGCATTTACGTTGGGCTCGTCACTGGGCAGACACACTGTTGCTCATGTGGAAAGCCCAGAGACAAAGTCTGGGCAGGGAATGTGCATTTGGGACTGTGAGGATCGAAGTGCTAGGGCTCCTGTGTTTATCAGAGCAGTTGAGATCTGTCACTCAGAGGGAGGAGTGGCCTTAGATGGCCTCAGGACAGTCACCAGGAGCACAGGGATACCCAGTGCTCAGAGAGGTTGCATGTCAGAGGCAATGTCATCACCTAAGAGTGGGAGGGCAGGTCAACACAGGCTCAGACTGAAAACGGGGGCCATGGGGGTGGGTGGGTTACAGGCCCAGACTGCCCTGCATGCACTGACTGACCTTGGGCCTTGATGGATCTTCTGCTCAAGGCCCTCCCCTTCACCCCTCTTCTCCAGCTCAGTGCCCACATCTTTATTTGAAGGCCTCTGGGGCCTTCCTCTGCCACCCCTGCAACCCCCATCTCAAGGTGGAATAAGATCTTATTTTTTCAAAGGCAAACTCTATCCCTGCTCATCCATGAAACCTTTCCACAGCTCACCTTTGCTCTTCAGATAAAGTTCACTTGCGTGCTTATTGTTACCTCACAGCTTCCAGTCCAGACACTAATAGGAACCTTGCATATAAGCCAATTCAGCTGCACTTGACCTGCTTCAGCGTTGAAAGGACCCACATCTGTGCATACCTCGGCAAGTTCACAGGCGTCTGTGCACACCTCGGCAAGTTCACAGGTGTCTGTGCACACCTCGGCAAGTTCACAGGCATCTGTGCATGCCTCAGCAAGTTTGCATGCTGTTCCCCAAGCCCAGCAAGCTCCCTCCTCCTCCCTCTGGCCGAACAGCCGCCCCAACCATTACCATCTACCTTTGTGGGGTCATTTAACAACCATTGAGCTACAAGAATGGAAGAAAAAGTATCCAATGTACACACTGCTATTATGAAATTAATTGTACCTTTTATATGAAAGCTATAACCTAATAACAGCCCAAGAATATGGGGAGGGGGGAGGAACAGGGGTGGGGGGGAATGGGTGGAGGGAGGGGGACTGGAGGGATCACTTCTGTGGTTTATCTTACAAGGGTACAAGTGAACCTTTCTAAGAGTAGAATATGAACGTTTTGGCACAATAACTAGGTAAATGACATGAAGGCTATGTTAACCAGTTTGATGAAATGTTTCAAATTGTATGAAAACACCACACTGTACCCCAGAAATGCATTAATGTGCATAGTTACCATTCAATTAAAAAAAAAAGAAGTTCAAGGCATGGAAGGTGTTTTTATTATCCTTTCTTATTCTTGTTGTTATTATTATCATATATTTTTTGAGACAGAATCTTATTTGTCAGCCCTGGTAGAGTGCTGTGGCATCATAGCTCACAGCAACCTCAGAATCTTGGGCTCAAGCAATTCTCTTGCCTCAGCTTCCCAATCAGCTTGGACTATAGGCACCTACCATAATGCCTGGCTATTTTTTAAGGTGAAGTTTCACTCTAGCTCAGGCTGATCTTGAATTTATGAGCTCAGGCAATCCACCTGCCTCTGCCTGACAGAGTGCTATGATTACAGGCATAAGCCCACACCCCTAGCCCCATTATTTTTTATTATTTGGGATTCCTTGAAGGTACAAAGAACCAGGTTACACTGATTCCATTTGTTAGATAAAGTCCCTCTTATACTTGTGTCCTGTCCCCAAGAAGTATGCCATACACTATGTCCCTCTCTCCCCTCCCCTCCCCTGCATTCTCCTACCCCATCTTTTGTATTAGCTCATCTACTGCCTTTATATTACAATTGAGTACATTGGATTCTTGCTTTTCCATTTTTGTGATCCTTTACTAAGAAAAATGTGTTCTACCTCCGTCCAGGTTAATGCAAAAGATGTAAAGTCTCCATCTATTTTAATGGCTGAATAGTATTCTATGGTATATATATATAGCACAGTTTGTTAATCCGTTCCTGGGTTGGTGGGCATTTAGGTTGTTTCCACATTTTAGTGATTGTAAATTGAGCTGCAGTAAATAGCCCAATGCAAATGTCCGTATGATAAAAGGAATTTTTTTCTTTTGAGATGCCTAGTAATGGGATTACAGGATCGAATGGTAGGTCTAATTTGAGTTCTTTGAGGATTCTCCATACTTACTTACAAAAAGGTTATATTAGTTTGC
>CAUYQV010007757.1:0-31858 GCA_963574575.1 Galagoides demidoff
TCGGCTAAGGCACCAGCCACGTACACCTAAGGTGGCCGGTTCAAATCCCCAGCCCGGGCCCGCCAAACAACAATGATGGCTGCAACCAAAAAATGGCCGGGCGTTGTGGCGGGCGCCTGTGGTCCCAGCTACTTGGGAGGCGGAGGCAGGAGACTCACGAACCCAGGAATTGGAGGTTGCTATGAGCTGTGATGCCATGGCACTCTACCCAGGGGGATAGCTTGAGGCTGTCTCAAAAAAAAAAAAAAAAAAACACTTAATTCTGGGCGGTGCCTGTGGCTCAAAGGAGTAGGCCACCAGCCCGTATGCCAGAGGTGGTGGTGGGTTCAAACCCAGCCCCTGCCCCCCCCCCCAAAAAAACCACTTAATTCAGAAAGAAAGAAATAAATGTTAATTCCACTTGAATTTAAGAGAAATGTTGGGGGGGGAAGTAAAGAAGGGATATAATTGTGAAACTTCATTCTATTTGTCCTCCCAGATTCTCTGACACTCTCCTTCCTCTTGCTTTCTTATTTGCTGCAAGACCTTCATTCAGAGTCGAATCTCGCCCTGCCAGGGGCGTATTCGGAGACCACCGTTCATGGTTTTCTTCTCTGTTTCCCTGTCTTCTATCTTTTCCTTCTTGCCCTTTGGTTTCTCCTCTGACCTACTCACCCCTCCTCTAAGTTATTTAGTTTCTAACTTGTTTAACCATTATAATTTTCACCCAGTGTCTAGAAAGTTTTATCTTATAAGTACTTTAGAGAGGTTCAGCCACCTCCATCACTCAGGCGAGGATTGAAGGAGTAGGCCCGGTACATTCCCCTCTCACCCACCTCGTGAATAGGGGGAGAATAGCTCCCATCTGCTTTCCAGAAAACAAAGCTGCTGAGATCATCCCCATAAAGCTACCACAAGTTATTGAGATCATCCCCATAAAGCTACCACGAGTTATTCTCAGCTAAATGTAGGAGAGACAGCCTCCATCTTGTCCCCAAGAAGAGCTGGTAGCTTCTGTGGAAGTTTCTCAGCTCTCAGAATCATCCCCCACCCCACCAGAGGCACACACATAGCTGGCCAAACCCCTAACACCACTTGGACTCGTAATTTGGGGCTTGGAAGGTTCTAAGGGAATATCATCTACCCTACAACCTCAGGAATGCATCTAGTAATAACTTCCTCACCCCAAGAAAGGAAATCAGGCACAGTTGAAGTTGGAAACTTTTCAAATCAGAACTCTCTTATTCTAAGCTGAAGTCTTTAAAATCATATACAGAAGTAATAAGTTTTCTTGTTTTAAAAATCATGCCATGTTAAAAAAACATAATCATTTGGATTTCTTAATTAGATAAAATAGGGAATTAATTCATTTTCCTCATTGCAAAGTTTATATCAGTTTGTTTAATTATGCTAATAATTGTCATTTACTAGAAATGTCAGTAGGTTAAATAAATGCTCCTCTGCTGTTTTCATTTCAATGGTTTAGCAGAAAAGAAAAATCAGTTGAGAGCTCTTGAGTTATACTCAAATAATAGAAAAAAAAGCACTTTTAAGGGTTTTCTTGGTAGAAATGTTGATGTACTGGGTCTTGGCTAAGAAGAATCCACTTATGAAAATATTTTTAGTGGTCTATGAAGCATCGTTAAGTTTAAAAGAATACTCTTGATAAAATTGAAGTGTCATATCCCAATGCACAACTGCACTCATATGATTAATATTGCCCTGATCATCAAATCAATATTTCCACATAAAGAAGAAGTTTCCCTGAGTTCTAATACATTCTTAGGACCTGATTTCTATTTTCATATCTGAACACTCTTTCTAAGTTCATTTAAAGTAGATAATAATAATGTAAAGTTAATAGGGAGACTTCCTTTTATGAACTGTGATTTTGTGATGAAGATAAAGTTTTAAATTCCTCTCCACTATTAATTTTCACGAATCTTATGTCTCGATGTATTTAAATATAATGCAATTTTAAGAATTGATGCCAATTCTTAAAGATTGTCACAAATCTTATATCTGATGTATTTAAAGATGTATCTTAATTCTTTAAGATTTTCACAAATCTTATATCTGATGTATTTAAAGATGATGCAATTTTAAGAATTGATGCCAGGCTGACTAATAGCTAAATGGCATTTCTCCCTCTAATGAAGCATTTATATAAAAGGGCCTGAAACATAAGGATGCATCCTAAATCCCCAGTTATAATGTGGAAGTCTGCTCTATAGATGTCAACTTGAACTTGAAAACTGAGCCCTTCCCAGGCTACCCTGTGTAGCTCCTGTGTAATTCTGGAGCTTCTTTGGTCCTCCAATCTACAGCTAAAGTTCAGCTTGGGAAAAGTCCTTTAAAATGCTCCATTTAAGAATTGTCTATAGGAAACAGGAAAATGAGGAATAACCTCCAAGTGGGCTGATCAGACATGGGCCTCACAATGTTCAGAACTCAGAAACAGTTGTAGAGAACTCCCCAAATATGTTCTTATAATTCCATCACCTGGCAGGTCCAATATTGCCAGATTAAGTCAAAGGATAGCAGTAGTTGCAAGCGTACATTTGTACATAATCTATTCTTCACATTTACATACTAAAAATAAAACTTAACTTGGTTTTGTGTTTTTTTATTGTTGATGTTAATTCCTTAACAGTATACTCAGTAGTTCCCTCATATAGTGATAAGGTTACTAGACTTAATCCCAAATTGTGTGGGCACAGGTGTATGCTCTGCACATCTGCAAAGGCTGACATGGTGAACAAGCTTCAAGGTTAGCACACTAATAAAGCTTGTTCTGTCCAATCCTATCGGCATCAAGGGTATGGTACTGAAAGACCTTGTTCTTTAAAATCGTAGACCTTGAGAATTTTGTGTTTAAAGCCGTATCAGTCATCACAAGAACAGAATAAATGAACTGTACAATCAGATAGATCGGAATGTTGAGTGTGGTAATGCAGCCCTCCAAGCTGGGAGCACAGGAATGCTTTTCACCTTTGATAGAACTGGTCATAATCTTTCCACTTCTTCAGAACTACTGAACTCCTTGTTCACATGATAGCTGGCGAAATAAATTTCCAAATCTCCAGATTTCCAAATGGTGATCATTTTTTCCCAGCAAATATAATAAATTTAGGTGTTTTTTTTTGCTTACATTTACATGCCTATAAACACATGTTCTATGAAATTATTTTTCTGGTTAAAATTTGACGTGCTTGCATTCACTGGGTAGACAAAAACTTGGAGATGAAGGTATATTACTAATACCTGTCTGCTCTCAAACCAGTCTGACTCCTTAACCTCTCTGAATCATTGCTCAAATATAAATAAAGGTTAATATTTACAGGATTATTATGAACAAATGAATTTTAAAAGTAAAAACACTTTGTAAAGTAAAGTGCCTACAACTGGTTATTATTATTATGGCATATAAATGCATTACTGTACTCTTCTTTCAATTCTATCACAGAATAAAAAGTTAATACTGCAGGTAATAGAGACTGTGAAAAGATTTATGCATTTAAAAACTATTACCTAAAAAGAAGAAAGAAGGCAAAACTAAGTATTAAGTGGGATTCTGGGTAGTTTCCAAAAGTGAGAGACAACAAAACAAAACATCACCAGTATCTCTACACTATTATTTCCAACCACTGTTCTTCTATTGACAAATCACCTCCTATTTGAAGTTTTGCTTATTGTACATTGATCAATTCAAACTACATCTAGGCCATTTCTCTGCACTATTATTTCCTACACTTCTAGGAAGAAGAGTAGTACAGAAGAAGAATAGAATTCTACAATTGAAGAATAGTAAGTAGTAAGCACAGTGATGTTTATTAATTCTTTGTAACATAATTTAATGTAAACCAAGTCATAGTATGTTAAAGATTGCTCTCAATGATAAAAAACATCAGAAACCTGCTTTAAAAATTAAATATAAGAAAATAATTTGGAACATTTGAAAAATGTAAAAAGTTTTGGAATAATTCTTGAAGCAACGTATGTAAAAAGAAAAATCACAACACTGCTGTTGTACAGACAGACTCCTTTGTAGCGGTCTCATTTTGTTCTGAATTCATTTAAGTAGGAATCTGGGCATCCATTTCTATTTAGTGCCATTGTCAACACTGCAGTGGGAGGACGGTGTCCTTGCTCCTGCCTATTGTTCTCTGTATGATACTTTCCTGTCACTGGAAGTGACCATCATAAAATGCTGCGTCATTTGTTGCTTGTTGCCCAGAAAATGTTGCCCTTGAACATCTGCATCCACCTGAAGTCATGCTAATTTTGTATCTCCCCACTTAAGTACGGAAGTTTCCGCTCATAAAAGTTCTATTTACCAATTGTCATCTGCTAGGATTTCTGGAATCCTTGATTAAGTTTACCTATCACTTTTATTTTTTTAATTAATTACTTTTTTATTGTTTGAGATTCATTGAGGATACAGAGAATTAGGTTACACTGACTACATTTGTTAGGTAAATTCCCCTTATAGTTGTGTCCCACCCTCAAGAGGTGTGCCATACACTGTGACCCCCAATTTCCTTATTCCTCCTCTCCCCCTGCTCCCTCATTCCTGTATCCCCAACCATGTATTAGGTCATCTACTGCCTTCATATGAGAATAGAGTACATTGGATCCTTGCTTCTCCATTCTTGTGATGATTTACTAAGAAGAATGTGTTCCACCTCCATCCAGGTTAACACAAAAGATGTAAAGTCTCCATCTCTTTTAATGGCTGAATAGTATTCCATGGTATACACATACCACAGCTTGTTAATCCATTCCTGGATTGGTGGGCATTTAGGTTGTTTCCACATTTGGGTGATTGTAAATTGAGCTGAGATAAACAGTCTAGTGTAAATGTCCTTATCATAAAAGGATTTTTTTTTTCTTCTGGGTAGATGCCCAGTAATAGAATTGCAGGATCAAATGGGAGGTCTAGTTTGAGTTTTTTGAGGATTACCTGTCACTTTAAAGGTAGATACTATTTTTTAAGACCCTGACATTTACTAACTTGAAAAAAATATTAAAATAAATATAACTTTTGAAAAACTATTTTTTTTATTTCAGAATGTTAGGGAGTACATTTTATTTATACTTCATTTTTTCATAGATTGAGTCAAAATTATAAGTGTGCCCTTCACCCAGACAGTGTGCACTATACCCAATAGGTGTGAATTTACTCTCCCTCAACATTACTCATAATGGACGGTACCTGATCTCTTTATCCTAGATGTTAGAGTGAAGATAAACAAGAAAAATGCTAGGATTTAAAGGTATTACATAACTATCTTCTAGTGGACTAGTTATACAGCACTGATTCTCAAACCTTAGAAAATAATCTTAAAATAAATATTCCTTTTCCTAGAATCCTAGACTTAAAATTGGAATCTTTGGGGAGCATTTCTTATCTATTTGAATAGTCAGCAAACACCCTGGAGATTCTAATGCAGTTGTTATTCTAGAGAAAACACACAGAGAAACACAACTCTAAAAAATAAGAAAGAATCTATACATGACACACCTCTCATCACTTACAAGAGTAAACATCATTCATAAGCTAGAAAAAATATTTTATTTAGTAGATACAATTAGAAAGTTTTACCCATCCTTTAGAGAATACATACATCCTTCTTGCACACATGGAGGTTTGTAAATAATGACCACATCCTATATCATTTGGGCTACAAAGATTTTGAAAACATAATGAAGGAACAATTTTAAAAACCTTACAAATATGTATTAAAAATCAAAACTATGCTTTAGATAATGAATTTATTGAAAAATATATAGTACAGGGAATTGGAAAATACCAAGAACTGAATGAAAATAATATATGTTATTAGGTTTGTAGGACGTACCTTATGCAACACTTAAGGAGAGATATATAGCTTAAATTCTTAAAAAGATTAAACTCTGAAATTTAATGAGCTAATTGTCAAGGTTAAGACATTAGAGAAAAGAATTATCCACAGAAAATGAAAGTAATAAGATGGTAAAAATAAGAGCAGAAATTAAAGAAGAGATCTACTATATCAAATCAGCATCAGCATGACCCAAAATTGGTTACTCGAAAAGGCTGTAATAAATAAAAGTCTCTGCTGAAACTAATCCAGAGAAAAAGAGATGGCACAGGCACACACCTATATACACATGTGCACATTTACACTTAAATGTGTTTTTTTGGTTTTGTTTTGTTTTTCCTTTGAAATAGAGTCTGTTGCCCAAACTTCAATTCAATGGTGCAATCATAGCTCACTGCAACCTGAAAGCTCTTAGGCTCAAGGGATTTTTCTGCCTCAATCTCTCAGGTAGCTAGGACTATAGGTATATGCCACCATCCCAAGTAATCTTTTTTTTTAATTTTTATTAAATCATATTTGTGTTCTAAATGTCGAATATAAATGTCTTAACCCAGGTAATCTTTTTATTTATTTTTTTGTAGAGGCAAAGATCTTGCTTTGTTGTCAAGACTGGTGTCAAACTCCTGACTTCAAGTGATTCTCCTGCCTGGGCGTCTCAAAATACTGGAATTATAGAAGTGAGGAACTATACTCAACCAGTATTCTAATGATGGAAAAACAGGATTACACAGAACTACCAGAGATCAAAAAGATAATATGAGAAAAATATGATGGCTTTATACTTATTGAATTTAAAACTTAGATAAAATAAATAGGTTCTGGAAAAGATCGTTTAACAAGATTGGTGAAGAGAGAAATACAAACCCTAGACAGTCCTATAATATTTATAGAAATTGAATTAGTAGTTAACAATCTTCCCACAAAGAGTACATCAAACCCACTTCCCTTATGGATTATTTAACTTTTATACCAAACCTTCCAGAGAAGAGAAAAAGAAGGAGAACTCTGAAACTCATTACCTTTATACCAAAGTTATATAAGAATAAATGAAAAGTAAATTATAAGCCAATTCACTCATGTACATGGACTCAAAACTATCTTTTGGCCAAATAAATCCCAGAAATATATATAAAAGTGCAATCAATCATATCAAAGTGTTATAGTTCAAGAATTCAGAGTTGGTATAACATTAGAAAATGTATTAAAATAATTCAGCAGTTTAATAGATTAAGAGAGTAAAATTAGATATGATTCTCAAGAAATTCAGAAAAGTCATCTGATAAAATTTAAAACCTATAATATATTTTAATAGGTTTAAAACTGATAAAAATGTTTAAATACCTAGCAAACTAGAAATAGGAGAAAGTACATACTGACCACATAAAACAAATATTATGTTTAATAATACAATGTCAGCAATCAGGAAGAGCCAGTATGACTTCCACCATCATTTCCAGTCAATGTTCTCCTGGAGAGCAAAAATCAAACCTGCACGCATGCATTGTGTAAAAGACTTCCAAATGTCACCTCTCCCCCAGCCACAGTGCCAACCTGCTGCCGTCACACATGTGTCTGCTGTTGGAGATGTTTTTTATACCACGCTCTCTAAGAATATAATTCATGTTTATGAGCATCTAACAGAGAACACGAATCCAAAAGGATCTCCACAGATCTAAAGTGCTCCAAAGTCCTTACAGAATCAAAGAAGCCTGAGCTACACTGTGATTCTTCAACTACAGTTTAGGAGGCAGCTTACAGTCCCTGATGCTTGTGGTACAGGCAGCATCCTGTGCTCATAAAAACTGTTATGTCCAGACAAGCCTAATGAAGCAAATTCTTTATATGCTGTGCTTATCTAAAAGACCCTTCATCACCAGCCTCTCTAAATCTCTCCACATGACTAAAATCTCCCATTTCTGATTTCTGAAGAGAGGCATTCCCATCACCCTGTAACAAAGTACTCATAACAAATTAGTACTTGGTGGCTCAAAACAACAGAAATTTATTCTCTCACAGTTCTGTAGGCCAAAACTCTAAAGTCAGTTCTACTTGGCCACGTCAGGGGATCACTAGGGGTCTGTTTTCCCCCAGAAACTCCAGTACAGCAGCTGGTCCTGGCCCTTTCTGGCTTCTGGCATCTCCCAGCATCCCTTGGCTTGCAGTTGCATCACTTTTATTTCACCTGTGTGACCATGTTGCTGCCTCCTCTTCTGTGTGTGTCATTTCCCTCTGCTTCTCTCTTAAAAAAACAAACAAACAAAAAAAAAAACACCGTGATTGGATTTATGGGTCACCCAAATACTGCAGGATAATTTTCCAGGTCAAGATCCTTAATTAATCACCTCTGAGAAGACCTTCTTCCCTTATAAAGTAACATTCACAGATTACAGGAATTAGAACCTGTTACCTTTGGTTGGCCTTTACTCACCCTACTTCACGATGACCAGGAGCAGTGTCTGATACACCTGGCCGGGCTCCACATGGCTTTACCCAGATGGCTACCCTCAAACAAGATTAGGTTCTGCTTCTGTAAGCCAAGAACTGATGTTGCCTGTGGCTGCCATCACAGGGATATGGAGCCACAGGCTTGTAATTGTTTTGAAATGTACAAAAAATGACTCATTTTTATTTGAGATTATAAACACATGTTCAAAATTAAGTGGCACTTGCCCACTGACTGGCACACCACCTGATGCATAGTAAGAACAGGTGTGTGGCTGAGCCAAGGAATACTGCAAGAATGTTTTTCAAAGAAGATTGGATTTGGAGAACATGTTCCTTGTTTCTTTCATCACATTAAAAACCATAGAAAATATACTAGAAGATTGATGTTTCAGCAAGGCTGTTTAGTTACTAGGAACAGAGATCAGCTCAAGAAAACAGGATTGGGGTGGAGTTATTTTAAGGATTTACAGTACGGCTGCAATGGAGGACACAAAGCTATTCTCCCTCCCGTTCTCAGACTGAGCACCCTTGCTCTGGCTGCTTTATGCCCACTGTGCTTTTCTCCAAACGTACCCACTTCTTCATAGCTTCTGTTTGAACTTGTTTGTGATGCCAGACCCACACAAACCATCTCTGTGTAGCTGATGGCAATTTCCTCTGAGTGGCTTATTTCAAAAGATTCAAAGTCTGATTGCTTCAACTGCTTATTATTTAGCCAGAGTTTTAGTCAATGGATATGGATTGGCTGAGCTTGGAGGCCTCATCAATTTCCACCCAAGAGCAGGCAGGGAAACAATTCAGCCAGGGTCATGTGATTAAATAAAAACCCACCTGGGAAGAAAGAGCTGTGTGAGGGAAGGGGCATCTCCCAGAAGTATACTCAAGGGGCCGGGCACCCCAACCTTTATCAACTGCAATCTCCTGTTGCAAATCTGGATCATTAAAATTCAAATGCTTCTTCATCAAGGCAGCATAGATGTAAAGGTTAGAAATCTTAAAAAGCAAAGATGACCATCTGGTTGGTATATTATAAGCAATGGCTGAGGAATGGATTTTTAAAATCTAATAATGTTCAAACTCTAATGTCACATTCATAGTTTGTCACTGTTCCTTCTTCATCTCTATCCTTTCCAAACCTCCAATAAACTTACGAAAAGTTACCTGACCTTTAGTATTATTTTCCAACTTTTTCTTTTTTCCCTTCTCACTTCTCACTGGTCTCTGGCTGAAAGGACAGAGGAACTTGGTGGAGCTTAGTGTCCCAAGAAGGGGAAGAACCCCCTTCCCAGCTAGGTCTAAACTGCTTTAGTCTGAAAAAGAGAACTTATGCTTTGCTTTCTGCTTAGTGGAAAGACTGTTTTATTTTATTTTATGTATGTATGTATTTTTGAGACAGTCTCACTCTGTCACTCTGGGTACTGTACCATGGCATCATCATAGCTCACAGCAACCTCAAAGACTTGGGCTTGAGTGATCCTCTTGCTTCAGTCTTCTAACTAGCTGGGACTGAAGGAATCTGCCACAATGCCCAGCTAGTTTTATCTATTTTTAGTAGAGACAGGGTCTAGCTCTTGCTCAGGCTGGTGTAGAACTCCTGAGCTCAGGCGATCCTCCCACCTTAGTCTTCCAGAGTTGTAGGATTATAGGTGTGAACCACCATGCCTGACTATTTTTAAATATTAAAGAAATTAGGAAGAAACCAACATAGAGTTGAAAATCCCCAATCAGACCAGCCCCAAAGAGGTTGGCTGCCCAGCCAGTTTCTGACCAATGCATTGTCACCTGTCCAAGATGTACTTGGAAAGGATGCTCCTGCCCACACAGCATTATATATAAAGTCCTCATATGAACTGGGACCAGTATAAAGCACCGAGTTACACAGGAAAGGTTCCAATACTGAAACCACCCCCTACCCCTGCCTTCGAAACATACACGGTTCAGATTACTGCACTGTAATGCCCACACAGGAACAGAGATTTATACAGAGTGCAGTGGCAGCTGGAAGGATCTGGGAATATAGTCTGGGCACTCAGGAAAGGTTTCACTAAGCTGTTGTCATCTTTGGTGTTTAAAAGACTTGGAAGAATTCCCCAGGCAGAAAAGAGAGAAAAGGGTCAGTCCTGGTACCAAGAAAATTATATGCCCACATGCAGAAATACACTGAGGTCCGGTAGTGTGGAACACAGAGACTGGAATTTTTAGGATGTTTGAAGAGGGAAGGGGCAGGATATGAGAGAGGAAGTACAGATTGACTCCAGATGGGGAAGGAACTGGATAATAAGCCCCTGAATCTGGATCTACCTTCTAGCCACTGGAATATGTCAAAGGTTTGAAAAAGAGAGAGAGAAGGCGAGAGTCGGGTTTGGTGAGGCCTGAGACAAGAGTAGATAAAATGGTGGAAAAACATACGGCGGGCATTGGTAATGATCCAGCTGAAAATTCAGGAGGCCTGACGCAGGGCTGGGAATGGACAGGGTTAGGAGGGGGAAACTTGGAGATGTTGCTAAGGTAGCATCAGCTGGATTCGTCATGTGATGAGAAGAGAAATGGGGCATCTGCCTACCCTCTGCCTACCCTGTGTTTGCTAGTGCAGATGATGCCACAACCAAATCCCTTACAGGACAAAGAACAGAGCTGGGTCAGGTTTAAAGACACTGAGTTGAGGACAGGGAGAGGTGAAAAGAACTAACGGTGAACTTGGACCAGATCGGGTGGCACTTAAAATCAGGCAAGACAACTCCGTGACTGTACCAAAGCCATTGAATTATGTTTTACATGGGAGAGTTATATGGCATGTGCCTTTATCTCCATAAAACTATTTTTTGTTTAAAAAAAAAAAAGCCAGGCCAAGGAAGAGAATCCACAAAAATGAGAGAGCAAAGAGAATAGAGAGCATTTCAAAGAAGGAAATGTTCTTACGTCTTTCCTTCCCTTTTTGCGTTAAAATCCACTCCTCTGTCCGTCCTTATTCCATGTCCAGTTTGACGTCTTTTACTCTCTAATCCTTACCATGAAGGACCTGAAATTCACTTTCACTGGAACTCAAATTCTTACAACTATAATTCAGTAGCAGTATCACATATCCAAGAATTTCTCATAAAGGCATCTCATCACTAAAAATTATAATTTTTCTTTGCAGAATTTTTATTTGCATGTTAGAATGTCACCCCAAAATTAATGCACTGTAACAAAGTAAAATGTTTTAATTGCCTGATTAAGAAAAATGATTTTAACAACCATATCTAGGCATCTTAAGAGTGAAGCTTTTAATCTATATCCCAGGACCATATATGTAAATACTAAAATATTCATTGAGAACAAATTCTGTATTGGATAAATTCATAATGCTAAATGTTATTACTCCAGTGATAGAGCACAGATACACTCAGGAAATGTTATTTCAAAATTATTTAATATATTTGTATGTGCTAGAAGATGAAGCAGATTTTCCACATAAAAGAACCAAATTATTAAAAGAATAATTTTGAGATAGTTTTGTAAGTTTAAAAAGGGAGGGCCGTTACGGACTGCATGTTTGTGCCTCCTCCCAAAATTCACATTCTAAGCCCCATAAGATGGCATTAGGCAGTGGGGTTTTGGGAGGTGGTGTGATGGAGCCCCCCCCCCTTGATGGAGCCCAGACACTAAGTCATTGGCCCTGGCCCATGAAACTGCCAGGACACAGACCACTGTACAAGCTCGCTGGGGGTATGGCTCCCCGTAAGTGCTGGGGAACCCGTTTTCTCAGTCAGGTAAGAGGTGCCCAAGTGCCTCAAAGGCACAGCAGTCTTAGTAGGACCCCCGACTAACTTTTCCCATGGCTATTTGTACAAGTGATCCTGTGGCTATTTACACCACAGGTGCGGACGCTGCCAAGCAATGATGTCTGTTCTCTCATGCTCTTGTGCTTTTTAACAAGAGACCAATCCCTTCCCCACTCCCTTATCACCAAGGTGTTTCTTTTCAGGTGTCTCCTACACCCCCTGATGGGGTTGATGTCCCTGGAAGAGCAAGATACTAGAGCTCTCCTGCTGCCAAGTGAGGATACAGTGAGGAGGCGGCTGTCTGCAAGCCGGGAAGAGGCCCTCACCAGGACCCGACCCACTGGACCCCAAGGGCAGCTTCCAGATTGGTGAGAAATACATGTGTGTTGTTTAAGCCACTCAGTCTTTGATATTTTTGTTACAGTCACCCAAATTGACTAAATTGGGTGGGGGAAGGGAAAACCCTAATTCAGAGTGACCCTATAAATATGCAGGGTCAAGGGTGGCACCTGTGGCTCAGTGAGTAGGGTGCTGGCCTCATATGCCAAGGGTGGCAGGTTCAAACCTGACCCTGGCCAAACTGCAACAAAAAAATAGCTGGGCATTGTGGCAGGTGCCTGTAGTCCCAGCTACTCAGGAGGCTGAGGCAAGAGAATCGCCTAAGCCCAGGAGCTGGAGGTTGCTGTGAGCTGTGATGTCACAGCCCTCTACTGAGGGTGACAGTGAGACTCCTTCTCTCAGAAAAAAAAAAAAAAATGCAGGGTCAAGGCCACACTCATCTTGCTCCTCTGATTGAAACTCTCTCGGGCCTTCCTTTCCCATCCAGAATGCAACCAAGGGCTTTCGATGGCCTCCAGGGCTCCATCTTCCCTGCATCCCCCTCCTCCTTACCTGCCTGACCTGGTCTTCCATTTCCTGGCTATTAAATGACATGCACCCCATGAAGAAAGTAAGAAAATGCAAACGTATTTTTAGTCCAAGTTCTGGTTCATGGTTAAGAACTCCGCACACTCATCTGTAAGAAGCTAACGCACACAGTGAGTAATGCTGAGAATTCTGTGAATG
The DNA here is from genome assembly GCA_963574575.1 of Galagoides demidoff. NCBI lineage: Eukaryota > Metazoa > Chordata > Mammalia > Primates > Galagidae > Galagoides > Galagoides demidoff. The sequence goes on from CAUYQV010007757.1 coordinate 13,118, forward strand.
TATACATCTCTATAAAAATAATTCGCAGATAAAAATAATCTTAGTGGAACCACTTGAATTCTTTTGCATGCATATACATGCTTTCTATGAATATATTCTTATTTCCCCCCACATATCAAACTTTTTGTATTGCTCAATTGTTAACTCTGAGTATAGAGAGTGTGTTCGCGTCATTTTGTAAGTTTTTCAAGATAGATTCAAGACAGTCAGTCCAGAGTCAGTTGTTAAGTGTTGGAAAGTACACAGAGCAAGACTCAGAGGAAACACCACAGGTACAGCACTGCTGCCCTGGTCCCCACAGAGGCACATGCTGTCTCTTCATAAAGTTCTGCTCTGATTAAATAAGTAAATAAATAATCAAAAATGGTTGACATTTATAATGTTTGAAAAAATAAATCCCTAGAGATATCAGAGAACAGAGGGAGAATGTGTTCTTCCCTTTCAGAGTATAAAGAACATCTGGTTCATTTGAGGACATATATCATAATCTTGAGAATGTCTAGTGGTTAAAGCCCAAGAGAATAAAATACAGTGGAAAGTGTATTCAGCATTATTGGAAATGCATTTTTATTGCAAAACACTAAAGATTTATGACTGAATCGTGAGGATTAGCAGTACAGTTTTCTCACTTTCTTTTTTAAATAAATCATATAAATAATAGCTTTCTAAAACATCAACAAGGTACAGTATAATTTTTAAGCCACACAATAAATAGTGAGTAGAAACATTAATAAGCCAATTAAAATTTATATTCAAAGTTCCCTAGTAAATTTACCTATAATTATTTTAGAGTCTGTGAAGAAGGTTTCCATCTTGCTGACCTGAATTTAATTACTACTTAATGTATTTTATGCACATCTGTTTAAAATTTTTTTAAAAGTTTAACATAGATTATTAATTATATGTCGTGTTCCCCTGGCTTAGTTGAAGGCATATGAGAGTAGAAGAATTAACAAAGAATAAAAATTTGCTGTGTCTTCTTTCATGTCCCAAATTTGACAGGGTATAAATACTGCTCATTGACAAATTCATTTTTCAAAGCAAATTCTCTGAGCACAAATACACAAGATCCATAATCCTGCAACGGCAAACCCAGTGGCCAGCAACATGGTAATTCACCAAATGTGCATTATGAAAAGCAGATTTTTATGACAGATTTTAAAGGAAAAACTATTTCAGTATTTATAGAAAATATTCTGACTACAAACTTCATGTGATTACCTTCTTCCTAAGTTTGAAGAATAGGGATGGAATTCAAGTACAATTCTCAGAGCCCTCAGGGTGGTGGCATCAGCAGGTGGGTTTCTCAGACTCAAATTTTACTTGCTCAGTGACCAGGTGAGCTCTGAAAGCACCATCTGTAACTGCCTTTGCCTCTAACTAAATCTGTTTACTCCTTTTGGAGAAGTATAAAACAAAATGTTTATGGAACATGGTGTAAAGCTTAGGCAATGTTCTAATTGGGAATTTACCTCTTCCATGATTTCTCTCATACTCTCTTACCCTCTGTCCAGGTATTACTTGCAACCTAACCAATATCTGTCACGGGAGGACGCTAATTGGGAAAAAGATCCTGTATGTGGGGAAACCCCCATGTCTAGTATGCTGGGTGATTTCCACTGACTTGCTGTCCAGAGCCTTCTCAAATACTAGTCCTTCCTCTATCTTCTGCCCTCTGACCTTTTGAAAGCAGGGCCAATTTTATACAGCCAGCAGACAAGTCTATTCTGTACTTTGGGGGATACTGGGCTAGCTCTCTGTCCAGAAATTCAAACCTTTGGGTTTCTATATCAGAGAAACACCAGTAGCAAGCTATAAATGTTTTCAGACTTGCAAGTCTGATGGAAACAGGGAATAACATATCTTAAAAGACTAAGTCGCCAGGTTTCCCTCTTACCAAGGAAGGACCCAAGCACCACTTGGCCCACCTTTTCTCAAATTTCCATTAATATCTCAAGATAATATGCAAAAACACACAAAGGCTTATATCTGCATTAGAAACTAAGATTGGCACACAACATGCCAGAGTCCATGGCAAATTTTTACTACTTCATTAACAGGGCTCCCCGAGGAAACAGAACCGTGGGTATACTCCAGTACAGTGTGGTTGAGAAGAGGGAATTAGGAGCACATTTTGACTTATTGCCTCCATCTCTCCCTAGCTTACTCATTCATTTAAAACTTACATCTCTATTACCCACCAGAGACTGAAACTGCCAGTTAAAAATACAGCCCATATCCTGCAAGGCACAGAAACTTGAAGAAAAAAATACTCCAGGCACAAGAGGAGAGAAAAGTTCTCAAAGAAATGCGTGCTGAGGGATCTTAGCTTTTATGTACCAAATCTGGACCACAAAAAGCTACTTTCTAAACTGTAGGAACACAGCAGGTAAATAGAGAACAATACAGATCTAACCCTCACTCTGATTTAAAAGAATAATACTAAGTACACATTGTACTGCTGTATGTTCTAGACACAACTCTTTCTGTTAGAAATCACTGAAACCTAAGTCATCTTAAGCCAGAGGGATGTGTCCTGGCTCTGATGATTTACACTGCGGAAAGGGCAGAGGAGAAGCTGGCCTGGGGCAACCACACCCAAGCACCTCACACTTTCTTTCTGCACCCCAGATTTCTTCTAAGTGCAGACATACATCTTCCACATTGTAGGGAACAAGGCTTCTAGCAGCCCTGAGCTCCTATCCCCAGGACTCTACAGCAGAGAGAAACAGTCTTTTCTGCCAGCTCCACCTTAATCTTAAGAGAGACACAGAGTGGCTTGGCTTGACTCACATGCCCCTTTTCATGGCAGGAAAGAGAGTAAGATGACCTACACAGGGCTAGAAAAAGGATAAAACTCATATCAGTATGTGTTTGATATAAATGCATGCAAAGCATCAGAAATTACATGAGATCAGTAGTAACTGCTTTAGGTATAGTTTTGTCTTTTGTTTTTTTTTTTTAAAGCTATTATGGTATATTGACATGTAATAAACTCCACATATTTAAAATGTATAATTTGAGGCCAGGAGCTATGGCTCACGGCTCTAACCCGTGCTCACGGCTCAGCACTCTAGGAGGCTGAGGTGGGAGAATCCCTTGAGCTTAGGAGTTCCAGACCAACCTGAGCAATAGTGAGACCTATCTCTACTAAAAATGGAAAAAACAGCCAGATACTGTGATAGGTTCCTGTAGTCCCAGCTACTCAGGAGGCTGAGGCAAGAGGATCACGTAAGCCCAAGAGTTTGAGGTTGCTGTGAGCTATCACACCATGGGACCCTACTCAGGGTGACAGAGTGAATCTCTGTCTCAAAAAAAAAAAAATTCAATTTTCACATATGTATACAGCCTTAAAATTATTGTCATAATTGACATAAAGAATATTTTCTTCACCTACAAAAGTGTCCCCATACCTTTTTTTTTTTTTTAGGAGATTGAGTCTCACTTTATCACCCTCAGTAGAGTGCTATGACATTATAGCTCACAGCAATCTCCAACTCCTGGACTTGGGTGATTCTCTTGCCTCAGCCATCCAACTAACTGGGACTACAGGTGCCCACCATAACACCAGCTATTTTTTTGTTGCTGTTGTTGCACTTTGGCTGGGGCCGGGTTCAAACCCTCCACCCTCTGTAGGGCTGGCGCCCTACCCACTGAGCCACAGACACAGCCTGTCCCTATACATCTCTCCCTATTCTCCTTACCTGGGAAACCATTATCCTGCTTACTAAACCTATAGATTAGTTTGCATGTTCCACGATTTCATATAAATGGAATCTTTGGGGGCCTGGCTTCCTGTGGTTAAGAAGCTATAGTGAGTGTGAGAGTCACTGACATTGTTATATGAATCAGTAGTGCACTCCCTTCGGTTGCCGCCGAGCTGGATTCTATCGCACAGAAGGACCGTGATTTGTTTATCTGTCCAACTGCTGGTAGACACTTGGGTTTGTTTTCAGTTTGGCCAATTACAAATAAAGTTATGCACAAGGCTTTGTGAGAACATATGCTTCTGTTTTTCTTAGGTAAGAAAGTTCCAAACATTTTTGCATTCTTGTCAAATTCATTGTACATTCCCACCAGCACCGTATGAGAGTTCCAGTTGTTCAGCATCTCCACTAATGCTTGGTCTGATCAGTCTTTAAATTTTAGCCAATCACTGAGGTGTGTACTGGCATTTCATTATTGTTTTAAATTACATTTGCCTCATGATTAATGATGTTGGGCATCTTTTAATATGAATAATATCTGTTTGGAGGTTATAAACTCAAGTTTATTGTTTAATTGAGTTTTTCTTTTACTCTTAGTTGTGCACAAATAGCAATTCTTTGTATGTTTTGGGTGTAAGTTTTTAATCTAATGTAGAGGGTACAAAAAACGTGTATACATTGTAAGGAAGGAAAAAGCTGTATGAAAATTTGAATGCTCACTATGTACCACTAACATGTGTTATCTTGTATATTATATTTGAATCTCATACCCTTGCGGAAGTAAAATATGGCTTGAGTTTACAATCTTGAAGGGGAGATGGATGCAGCAGAGACCGGGGGCTCTCTAAGGACAAGCTGGATCTCTGCAAGTTCTCACTACCCCCTCCCTTATGAAGTGCGTCCCAGAGAAGACGCTGACACCCGTGTCTCACAGAGATCAACCCAGACCTGGCTCTGCAGTAGAAGCTCATGATGATTCAGTGGAAAATGGAGCAGTTTCATGCCCAGGTATTGCCCATGCCAATGAGGCGCCAGCTGTTAGGCAGCAACAATGGGCATGAGTTATAACAGGTGTGTGCTCCAACCTCTCAAGCACATTTATAAACCAGCTGCTTCTTTATTTCTGCTTTCCAAGTCTTACATGAAAATGTCCCTTGCGACCCATGATAATGGAAGTACATAGCAGGGGAATTCTGGGAGACAATCCATCCTGGGCAAGTTGACACAGTACAAAACCACCCCAGTCCACTCTTTTTTTTCTTTTTTTTTTTTTTGAGACAGTTTCACTTATTAACCCTCGGTAGAGTTCCGTGAAGTCACAGCTCATAGCAACCTCCAACTCCTTGGGTTAAGACAATTCTCTTGCCTCAGCCTCCCAAATAGTTGGGACTACAAGCACCTGCTACAACGCCAAGCTATTCTTTTTGTTGCAGTTAGGCCAGGGCTGGGTTTGAACCCATCACCCTCAGTATATGGGGCTGGCACCCTACTCACTGAGCCACAGGCGCCATCCCCAGTCCACTCTTTGTCAGCTTGCCACCCATACACACACACCTCTTAAAAACATATAATTTCCAAACAGAAATACTGGTAATAAAATGACATTTCTATCATCAGACAAACAAGAACAAGATAATCCTTTCCACAAAAGTGGAGGTCAAGAGCCTTCCTTTTTTTAGGTTGGGTATTCGTCCTCCAGCGGAGTCACACTCCTTATTTGATATCGTGTAACTTAAATATTGAGATATAAAGTAAATTATTAGTAACATATGTTAGAAGGAAATTGGGAAAAGAGAAGAGAAAAATGGGTAAGTATGCAAACATTCCTATAAAAATAAGGAATAAATATTCACAGCTGTTACAGGACTCAGTTCTCCACTGGCCACATGGTCCCAGCTGGTATTTGTAACTAAATTCTTCTACTACCCGTTCTGTGTTTTCTTTGCCTCAGGCAGTGGCTCAGCTGGTAGTGATTCCATACCTGGTGGGTAAACTAAACTTCTAGTGCAGAAGGGTCTTTTCATTAGCAGAACTGGGGTTTTTGTCATTTCTGTTGACTCAGTCTCAGAACATGAAAGTGTGAAATAGTGCCCAGGGAATCTCCCCCATTCCAGACATACCACTCCCTACCCCACTGTGGAGTAGCAACCTAAGGGTCCCTCAGTTGTCGGAGATCAATCCTCCCAGCCAATATTGTAACTATCTTCTTTACCTGTTGGTTCACTGGCCTGAGGATCCCAAAGTGACCAGGTGACAGTCTAAACTTCCAGGTCAGTGGGATTGTGGCTTCTGGGGAAGCTTTCCTTATTTTGAAATTGAATTAAGAACTCTACATAAGCAGAGTCTAAAGTTGCAGGAACAGAAACACAAACTTTTCTCACAGATCATGAGGTATGATAGCAGGACATTTCCAGCCTGTGAGCCCTGGATGGACTGTCCCCTTCATGATGGAAATGGTGCCTTGTTATCCACTTGCCACCACTGTGGGAGTGGAGCACTATGCTGGCAGGTTCTTCTCCGCTGCAGGCAGGTGGGCGCTCAGCAGTGGCTGTAGCCAGGTCAGCCTTGGTGAGTGAAAGCCAAAGTCGCTGAGCCTGGGCATACCCTCCCTTCCTGCCATGGGGGACATTTCCTTTGTTTATGAGCCTGTGGGATGATAACAAGAGCGGCTCGCGAGTGAGCCAGGCTGGTATCCACAGAAAGGGTCAACCACTCCACTAGGTATTAAACCCTCCTCTACTGAGACCACTCTCTAGTGAGCACGTACGTGGAACGCAAACAGCCTGATGTTTTTTTGCCCTTCCTGTCAGGTCCCCTCACTTTCCCCTCCTCTCAGAGGAGACATTTGCACTATCCTGAGAGTGAGAACCCTTTAAATTTTGTGCCCTAGGCATCTCATTTGTCTCACTCTCGTTCTGACCCAGGTTCATTTCCCAAAATTCAAGTTATTAAAAGACCAAGAAAATTCTATTTTAGAAATTCCACTGGTGATTTTTTTTAGAAGTTGAGTAGAAAGGGAAAGATGCCAGAAGCTAAAGAGGGATATCCGAAATTTCAGAAACCATCCACTTACTCATCCTTCTACTTAACATCTATTGCATGCCAGGCTGAGCAGTTTGGCCTTTATGCTGAAGATGGTAGGGAGCCATTGAAGACATTTATATTTATGGAAAAAGACTGATTCAAAGTATGTATGGATGTCTCTGACTGCCATGTGGACAGCAGAACAGAGGGAAGGAACTGGAAATAGAAAGCTCACATCCTTCCTGAATGAGCTGAAAAGGGGTGGTGGTCATTAACCTCAGTGAGACTGGTAAGAGAACAGAGGGATGAGGGAGGGATAATGTGTGTTATCACCTAAGGGGCACAGTCTAGGGGCATATGACACAACCCCCGGGTGGAGGGCTCACCTACAACTTGGAGTTTACCTGACAAACAATGTAACCTAATCGTTTGTACTCTTTTATCAATCTAAAATTAAGAAAAAAAGAGTGGTGGTCCGTTCTCAAATTAGCTAGGTCATGGGGCAAGGATAGGAGTGTTATTGGAGTGCAAGCAAAAGAAGTTTCAAATGTTTTAGAAAAATATAACTAAGAGATGAGAAAAAGGGAAAGAAAATTCTACACAAAGAGAGACCTGATTGGAGGGACCATTTCTGAAGTTTATCTTACAGGGGTACAAGTGAATCTCTCTAAGAGTAGAATGAGAACGTTTTAAAACAATAACTGAGAAAATGACATGAAGGCTGTGTCGATCAGTTTGATGGGAGTATTTTGGATTGCATGTGAAAACCCCACACTGTACCCCAGAAGTGCATTAATGTACATAGTTACCATTCAATAAAAAAAAAAACTGCAAAAAAAAAGACCTACTTTAATAATTGTTAGAGGATATATGAGCATTGAAACCATCAGTGGTTAATGTAGCCTAGATCAAGACAAGCTTGGGGAACTTTAGCCCCTAGGAAAGAAGTCATTTTTCTCATCTATCCCTGGGAAATTCTAGCACATGCAGTGGGACTCAGACACACATCCAAGTACTGACTGCTCTACTTCCTGGTTCCGGTCCTGGGGTAATTAATTCATCTACCTCTCTCTGGCCCAAGTTCCTTTCATACACAGTACTTTGAAGGTTGTTTTGAGGAGTATGAAAAAATCCAACCCCATTCCTTCATATATTAAGTGGTCATAAATGGCAGTTATTATTATTACAATTATTAATAATGGCAACCAGAAGAATTGTGTGGCTAGGTAAATTTGTGAACTCTCTCCCAAACTGATAATTAATGCATGAAATAGGATCTTGAACTGATTCTCTCTGAGTGACACTGAAATAGGATCTTGAACTGATTCTCTCTTTGAGTTGATTTTTATTTAATCTATTTGAAATATTCATAATAGCCTGAATGAAAAATAGAACACAGGCTTATTAAATGTACAAATGACATCAAACTGGGAGAGAAGTGTATCTGCCGGCAAACTAGAGTTAAAAAAGGAAGCAGAAATGGTAGCATTATCTTTAAGCACGATTAGCAGGGTTTCAGAGAAAAAAAGAAAAAACCTGTATTACCTTTCTTTCTGTTCTTTAAACATTCTGAGTTTATTCCTGCCTTTGTGCTTGTTCTTCCTCTGCCAGTACCAACCATGCACCTGGCTGGATCCATGTGTCATCCAGATTTCAGCTCAAAGAGCACCTCTTTGAAGTCGCTTCTTTGAGAACCCCATTTTAAATAGCACCATCCTCCCCCTCATCAAGAAGTTAACATACCACCTTGTGATATTGCCTTTGTTTATCAAAGTCGAGCAGGTTTTTATTTCATGAAGTTCAACTGTAATATGGCAGGTGTGTGTGTCCTTTGCCTAATGCCCATTTCTCTGACAAGAGTCTTTGGTGGCACTCAGAACTCTAAGACTGTTCATACTCAGACTCTGCCTAGGCTCCGAGTAGGCACTGCTGGTCCCGTGTTCAACTTTCTTCTTTTCAGGCAGCTGCAGTGTCCAATCTAGAAAGAGAGATATTGTTGAAAGTGAAGAGGACAAGTAGGGAGGCCATGTTTTAATTCTCTAAATGATGCAAACTCTTGTTTTCTGTTGTGGTTAGAAGGAAATGAAAGAGAAAACACTCAATTCTAACTTTTATTTTTGCCAGTAGCTTTGCAAATTTCATTTCACCAAATAGCTTTAAGGTAGCAAGTGCTATTCTAATTCAATTCCACTGATTTTTTAAAATACTTTATGCAAAATTATCTCAGAAAATTCTCTCCCTTTTGAAATAGGTTGACTAACAGTTTTGATCATTTTGTTCTATTTTCAGCATCTTTTTTTTTTTTTTTTTTTTTTGCGGTTTTTGGCCAGGGCTGGGTTTGAACCCAACACCTTCAGCATATGGGGCCAGTGCCCTACTCCTTTGAGCCACAGGCACCACCCATATTTTCAGCATCTTTATAGGTATTTTAGGAAAGGTTAATGAGAGTCATTGAGGGGTTACCATCAAGACAATATTTAAAGCGAGTTAAGTGCCCTACTCATAACCCTTGGATTTCTTTTACAGGTACTGTTGGCTACTTAAGTGTAGGTTATTTGTTATGCATATGAGAATAACTTTATATTTACACCTGTTAAACTTCATCCTGTAGATTTGTTTATTGTCCCAACCTGTTAAGATCACTTTAGAATATGCTTCTGTCAATTATTTTTACTTACTTATATGCAACTGTATGTTTCCTAAGATGTAATAGGCTATGTTCATAATTGGAAAATTTTAAAGTGCTATTAATTCTTTGCCTTTGTACATTTTTGATAAAATTTTAATTAAAATATAACTTATATGCACATTACATTTACATGCATTTAATTGAAATATAACTCATATACAGATTTATATACTATGTGTATTTAATTCAAGTATAACTTAATATATAAATCTTAAATGTAAGTTTGCTAAATTTTCACAAAATGAACCTCCACATAGCCACCACACATTAAAGAAACATCAAATTACTAGGACTTCTTAAGGCCCCCTTGTGCTATATCCCCATTGATAATGCCACCCTGTTCCCCTAAAGTAACTGTTATCCCGACTTCTAAATCTGTAGATTATTTTTCTCTATTAAACATTATATAAGAGAAATCATATAGTACATATTTTTCTGTATCTGGATTCATTTAGTTAATGATGTATTTGTGAGTTATACTTGGGTGGTTGCATATATCACAACTAATTTGTTTTCATGTTCTTTAGTGCTCCATAGTACGAATGTACCACAACTAATTTATCCATTCTACGGAGGTTTTATTGTGGTTTTGTTTTGTAATTATAGCCACTCTATTGATTGTGTAGTGGTACCTTATTGTGGTTTTAATTTATATTTCCTTGATTACTAATGAGGCTGAATGCCCTTTTTCTATGTGCTTCCTGGCCCTGACATTCTCTTTTGAGAATGCCTGCTGAAGTGTGTCTGCCTGTGTTTCTTTACTGTCTGTCAAGTTTTAAGAGTTCTTTACATATTTTGGATATGAATTTTTGGTCAGTTATTTGTATTGTAAATGTCTTCCTCTAATCTGTGGTTTGCCTTTTGATTAATAGAACTTCCTAATCTTAATGTGGTACATTTTTATTAGTCTTTTGTTTCATTGTTGGCTTTATAACAAGTCTTAATACTTAGTAGTAGGCTCAGTGCCCATAGTACAGTGGTTACAGCACCAGCCATATATACCGAGGGTGGCAGGTTGGAATCCAGCCCAGGCCAGCTAAACAACTGCAACAACAACAACAAAAATAGCTGGGTGTTATGGCGGTCACCTGTAGTCCCAGCTACTTGGAAGGCTGAGGCAAGAGAATTGCTTAAACACAAGAGTTTATAGTTGCTATGAGCTTGTGACGCCACAGCACTCTACCAAGGGCAACATAGTGAGACTCTGTCTCAAAACAAACAAACAAACAAACAAACAAACAAACAAAAACTTAGTAGTAAAATTCCTTCAGTGTTTTTCTTTTTCTTAGGTAATTTTTGAATAAAATTATTAAAATGCTGTTTGATTGTTTTTTAAATGTGTATTTTTTTACCCAGCAGGTTATAACCCAACCTTACTACAAATAGTATATAAACATGATCATCATTTTTTACCAGGAAAATGATCTACAAATTTTGACAATTTGACAGCTGAGTCTATCTCTCTTTCTCTGTTCTCTTTTGTTAACTATTAACAGAAGAAAATCTTTGATAGGCCTGAAATGGAATGAGCAATGTTTCTGGTACACTTTAGCCCATTTTCAATTACACGGGGCAATTGGAGAGTTTTAATTCACTCAGTAGACAAATAACCATTTTAACATAAGAGCATCATATGGTCTTCTACTTTTAATAGAGGGTCTTAATTACCCAGAATTAATTATTTTCTAACTTAATTTTATAGGGCTACAAGACTCAAAAGAATATTTAAGTATGTTGTTTCTTAAAACTAAAAACTTTCTCCTGACAGAAAAATAGAATATGTTCTACTTCTAACTGATGCCATTTCTTCCTAATTAATCCTGTACAGAAAAGTAGAATGCCTGATCAGCTTGTTCTCCATTTCTCCACCCAGACTCTCATAACGACTTTAAGACTTTTGTCTTTTGTCTCTTCTCAGCCCTCCTCTGACTTATTTCCAATTCCTTCACTTTTGCCAGCTTTAAAATGTGGTAATAAAAACTTGATAAAAATAAAAATTAGATAAAACTAGAAAAAATGAATGTAGTAATAAGAACTAGAAATAGGTAAGGGATGGCCTATTTCTCAGACTTTGAAATTAACATTTTTTTCAGATACACTTTGCCAGCATCATATGTTTAAATGTTTAAAAACATTTAAAGCAAAAGTTCTTAAAACTATCTCATATTCAGTGGTGATCAGCTGAATGATGTTGACCATCATTAATGAAATAGCAGTTTCCACAGGTGTTCTCAGAATAGAAGTGTTTAATCAGGAGCTGTCTGACCATCTGCCCGTGATGGTGTGGGTATTTTAAGTGCAAGACTGAACTAGACAACCTCTGGTCTAAGGTCAAGTTTATTTGACCCCCTTCAAGACTTTTTCTTCCAATACTTTCTCAGCCTGTATTTATCTTGTTTTCTGTTTTCAGTATTTATCACTAAGGGTTTTAATTTTTCCCTACTCTTGGTCCCCTTACCTCTTCTATATAATCCATCTTCAAATCCTCTTGGCTCTTCTCCAAGGATACAACCCAAGTTCATTAAATGTTTCTTCATCATCATTACTGCCAACCTGGTGCAAGCTACCTCCATCTGCTTCCCTCAACCACTGTGGAGTTTCCAGACTGGTCTCCCAGCTTCCTTCTTACACATCCCCTCATTCCACCCCCTCCATTTGTGACACCTCAGCTGGATTGATTTTATGAGAACATGAAGCAGATTGTACAGCTTCCAGGGTCTCCCACTGTGTGTGGAACAAAGCGTAAGCTCCCTTTCCCCAGCAAGCCCTTCCCAATACCTGACCTAACTGAACTCCGTATCTCCCTTGTTACTTGCTTTCTATGGCATCCTACCTAAAAGGAACTCTTCATTCTGTAAAACTGTCACGTCCATTTATTATCCGACTACCTTCCTCTCCCCCCTGGAGAGTAGGTAATTCCCTGAGTGCGGATGTCCCCAGGGCGTTCAGCAGAGCCTCAATGGAGCAGCTTTGCAGAATGCATTGGCCGAATGAAGGAGTAGGTGAACGAATAGGTGGATGAGTGAAGGAGCTCTGTTTACGCCGTTCTTTCTGTATTCTCCTCTGCTGCCTTCTTCCTAATTCTAACTTTTTGTAGAACAACATGGCATATAATTTATACTTACAGTTTGTTGCGTTCTAACTGCTGAGGTGTCATCCAGCTTTGTGAATTCTGTATCAATTTCTCTACAATCAAACACTATCTTCAGCATAGAAATGTTTTAGATTCTTTAATCTTTGATTAGTTACATTACTGTGAAGGACTGGCAGGCTTTGCCCATTTGTTGAAGCACCAAATATATTTCTTATTATTGTTGCCGTGAAGTAGCTTTATAAATAACTGAAATTTCTCTTATATACTCTTTTATCCTTAGGTTTTCTTTTAAGAGTTCTAAAGTCTTCCTTATCACTACAGAGGAAAGCAATTCAAATAAATTAAGAGGAACAGAGCTGGAAATATGCAGGCATATTTGTGGCTAGAGTTATTCCCTTACTTGTATAGTATGTGGTTTACCACAACATGTGGAAAAATACAGTAAGTCCTTCCGCACTGGGTGTAGTTACAGTATCATGTAACTTAGATGGTTTATTCTTTCTTGCAAATATTTTATGACAAACACACACACTGCTATAATTTTTTGAATAATTAATGTCTATTTGCTTAAAGAAATGTAACTTTTAATTTATAAAAGGTCTTTTTTAAAAAGTATGCTTTTGCCTTGTCCTCGCCTTGACCAAAAAAGATCCAACCCCACACCCATGGGAAAATGCCTCTAGGTTTATTGAAGTCATTAATCCATAGGAATCTATGAAACAAATCAGACCTATCTATCAAGAAAAACAAAGAATTCTGAGTTACTACCATACCGTATTTGAGTACAACAGTAAATTTACAAATTTTTGTTCCAGATAACATAATTTCTCTACTATTATTGGGGAGGTAAAGTTATATTAATTTGTACAGTGTATCCAGAATTTATGCCCCACATATTATGTTCTTCAATATGAAATTTTTTTCTTTTCTTTTTTATCAAATCATAGCTGTGTACATTAATGCAATCATGGGATAGATACAAAGTGCTGGTTTTCTATACAATTTGAAATATTTTTATCCAACTGGTTAACATAGCCTTCACGGCATTTTCTTAGTTATTGTGTTAAGACATTTATATTCTATACCTAGTAAATGTCACATGTACCCTTGTAAGAGGCACCGTAGGCATGGTTCCACCAATTACCCTCCCTCCACCTGTCCTCCTTCCTCCTCTCCCTCTCCCCTTTCCCCTTATTCTTGGGCTATAGTTGGATTATGGCTTTCATATAAAAGCTATAACTTGGTTTCATAGTAGTTCATAGTAGGGCTGAGTACATTGGATACTTTTTCTTCCATTCTTGAAATACTTTGCTAAGAAGAATATGTTCCACCTAAAGTCTCCATCTTTTTTAAGACTGCATCATATTCCATGGTGTACATATACCACAATTTATTAAAAGTTTCCAGAAATAAAACTAAATAATTTTGATTTAGTTTCTGATATTTTCAATAGTCTCTTGTCAATTTCACAAATAAGTAAAAGAAACACTTTGGTAGTCTTAAGAACATAGAAGTTTTTAAAGATCTATTTGCTTAATTTTTGCTTTTAATCTTGAATTTTCATAAGGGCTTAATTCAGTATTATCATGCTGTATGATATTTTTAATAATTCTGATTTAGAAGTGATAATCTAAATATAAAATTGAGATATTTCAAAGACATACACTAATATATATTTTTTTCTTTAAAATATCACAGTTCTTTTCTTCTTCTTTTTCTTTTCTTTCCTTTGTTTTCTCTCTCTGTCTCTTTTTTTTTTTTTGAGACAAATCTCACTCTCTCACTCAGGTCAATGTGCAATGTTGCAACCATCATAGTTCACTGTAGCCTTAAACTCCCAGGCTCAAGCAATCCTCCCACCTCAACCTTCCAAGCCACCAAGACCACAGGTACTTGCCATTATGCCTGCCTAATATTTTTTTTTAATTTTGTATTTTGTTATAGAGATGGGGGTCTTCCTCTGTTGCCCAGTTAGTCACAGATTTTTTTATGTACGATTTTAAAACAACTGTTTTATATAAAAATGTGTTGACCATGAAATGATATAAAATTATCAGTTGATTCATTTTACTGTATGCTTTAATTCTATTTTTATCTGTGCATTCAATCATGCTAGTCAACAAAGGTCAAAAACGCTCAATAATAATATTCTATAATAAAGTTATAGATAAGTGGTTAATGACTCTCATGATCATCTATAATCTCTTGAAACATTTCTTAGAAGCAATCTTTCAACTGGCTAGTGTGCTATTGGCCATCCATTAATCACTCTTATTTCTATAGTTTTCCTTTTTTAATCTTTTCCTGTCATGGAATCTTTGGACAAATTATCTTTTTTTTTCTTCCTTCCACCTGCTGTCATTCACAATTTTTTTTTTTACTAGAGAAAACTTATTCTTTTCTTTTTAACCCTTTTGTACAACGTTCTGTTAAAACTTCATCTCCTGGAGAAAACATTCATAATGATCCCCCATCTAACTTCTCCATGTGGCACCTATTTGAAACAGGTCTTGCATTATATTATTTGACCTTTTTCATCTGTCCAGTTTTTTATGGGTAAAAAGCTACTTGTAAATAGAAATCACATCTTATAATTAATAATTTCCTTCTAATTCCTTCCAGTTCTTCTGTATCACATCCAGAACAGACCATTTAGTGAGATCATTGGAAAAATATCTCATTATGTACAAAATTATAGGCAGGATGCATTTTCATAAATTATGGATTTGTTTTATAGTATCTCATGTTACAGTTAGGGCAGAAGATTGCGGTTCATATGCACTAATCTATTCCTGATGCAATGGTTTATTAAAATGTCCCTTTAAACCATAATAAGCTTCTGCATTTAAATAAGTTTGTGCTTACTTAATCCTTAAGCAAAGAATTTCTCTCACTGAAATCATTAATACCTTTACTTATAGAGAGATAAATAGGAGCCAGTGTACACTTAGAAGCTTATGAACACATTGACTCTTTTCAGAAATGTTGGTATAAGTCATAAAATACTTTGAAAAATGATTTATAGTGTACTTAAAACAGTTACAACATCGAGGCTGTTGTAACTGAGAGGAAATTAGGTTCTGTGAGAAAAAAGACAGAAAAATTCACAAAATCAAAATTTTAGCCCCCAGGTCTCGGTGAGTAGTACCCCAGGGGATGCCGTTTATGGCATGATCTATGGAGTTGGGCAGTATAGGCTATGTGGCTTTATACAGCAACTCCGCAGAAACCAGAGAGCATATAGAGAAAGATATTGTAGAATTTTAAATTTCAATGTCACTCATTGGTTGAGTATTCTTGAAACTCTTTTGGATGTAATCTCAATCTGTATGATCCTTAATGTTAAAATGTACAGCCATGCTCAGCAATTATTTTATATACTAGAAAATAAAAAGAAGATAAGACATAAAAGGTAAATTATATATTAAAATACATGTAAATAAAATAGAATTAAGAGATACAGTAGGAAATATATGGCCATGATCTAAATCTTAAGTACATTTCAGGGTCTATATTGTCTACAAATACACTATAAACATTTCAGTTGTATATTGCTTACAAGTAACCACGTCAGATTGTATAAAAAAATCAGCACATTGTACCCTATATATGCATGAGTATATTTATTATCTATGTCTTTTTGACTTAATAAAATAAAAAATAAATAGTATGCTAAAGGTTAAAAAAACAAAATAGAAAAACATATTGTAATGACATTTTGGTCTCTAAGTAAGACCATCATTTAGAAAAGTTAAAATCATTTATTTTTGCTACATTAATGGCAAGTTATGGGCTTTCATATTAATTACATTTTCTGGGTTATTTTTTAGCTACATAATGGTATCTTCTAGACATTATTCAACCACATGAAATATTAAAATCAAATGATTGTATAACATTATAAAAATGTTTTTTAATTTAAATCCCTTTTATAAGACTTTCAGGCACAGAGAAATAACTATAATATCTATCTTATACCATCTTACTTGGCTAATAGCACATCAAGGAGTAAATTGTTATGTTTAAATTAGATAACCTTTATGGATTTATAAAGTTATGTGAAAAATGCAAATTTTTAGGTTGATAATAGACTAATAAATAGTGCTATGGTCTGAATGTTTATGCCCCCTATTCATATGTTAAAACCTAATTCCCCATGCAATGATATTAAGAGATTAGACTTTAGGAGATAATTATTGGTGACCCTTTAAACAAGCCTTGAGTCAGCTTGTTTGCCTCTTCCAACATGTGAATAACTAAAGGTACCATCTATGAACCACAGTGTGAGCTCAACAGATACTGAATCTGCTGGGACCTTGCATTTCCCAGACTCCAGAACTGTTAAGCAATAATATCTGTTGTTTATAAGCCACCCACTTTAAGATATTTTGTTATAGCAACACAAACAGACTAAGACAAATGGGAAAAGAGTCTGCTTTGGGGTGCACAACCACTGTGATGGTGAATTCTACTTGTCAACTTGATTGGGCTAAGGGAAGCCCAGATAACTGCTAATACATACTTTCTGGGTGTTCTGGAAAATCTGGTGAACTGAGTGAAGCAGATGGCCCTCCCTAATGTGGTATCCATCATTCAGTCCACTGAGGGCTTGAGTGGAACAAAAACGCAGAGGAAGAGCAAATTTGCTCACTTTCTTTTTTTTTGAGACAGAGTCTCAAACTGTTGCCCTCATAAAGTACAGTGGTGTCACAGCTCATAGCAACTCAAACTCTTGGCTTAAGCAATTTTCTTGCCTTAGCCTCCTGAGTAGCGGGGACTACAGGCGCCCACCACAACGCCCAGCTATTTTTCTGTTGCAGTTGTCATTGTTGTTGAGCAAGTCGAACCCGCCAGCCTTGGTGTATGTGGCTGGTGCCCTACTCACTGAGCTATGGGTGCTGAGCCTGCTCACGCTTTCTGACCTGGAAACATCCATCTTCTCTTGCCCTCAGGCACTGGCATGCCTCACTCTCACACCTTCAGACCCAGACGGGATTACACCACCAGCTTCCCTGGTTCTCCAGCTTGCAGATGGCAGATGGTGGAACTTCTTGGTCTCCATAGTCATGTAAACCAATTCCCATAATAAATATATACTTATTTATATAGGAGATACTACTATTATAACAGTAGAAGAAATAATAATACATATAATTTATTAATGGGAGATACATATACATACTATATATGTATATAAATATATTTGATAATATAAGATATATATATTTCTGTATAATTTTCTAGATACAGCTATAGGTAACTGGGGTTAAAAAAAATCTGACAAGATCAATAGTTTTTCTGCCTATGCTCTTTTATACTTGGGGCATCTCCATTCTGGAAGAATTAAAATCACAGTTTAAGGAAATAGTACTATTTAGGCCACAATCTCCTCTGGGGAGGACGCAGAGTCATCTGTCAGCCATACCCAAAGACTATCTCCTCTCCAGGTTTCCAGCATCCTGAGAAGCCTCTTTTCCTGTATGGCCCCATACTCCTGCCAGCATGATTCACATCTTGTTTGGTTTAAGACCTGTCGTCACAGCTCTATTTTCTCAAATATAATATTTGCCTTAGAGAAAAATAAAACACCTTTTCCATTGGAGGTTAATAAGAATATTTTGGCATTCCTATCCTTAATAGGTGGCTTCATGAATCTTTGCAAATTCAAATAGGAGTTGGGTTTCCTGAAGTCCCTCATTTCCATTCCCTACTGAATTCCAGGTGTCCTCAGGAGAGAAGGGTGCTCAGTGGTGGCTGGTCGCTGCACTCAAAGTCAGGGCCCCTCCAGGGTGACAGCACATCTTTCTTGTGCTCAGAACTTGGTTGTGCAGGAAATGTCACAATGTAGGGACACCACACCTGTCCCTGGGGTGAGGACTTCATGATCATAAGAGACGCCACACCTGTCCCTGGGGTGAGGACTTCATGGTCATAAGGTGACACCACACCTGTCCCTGGGGTGAGAACTTCATGGTCATAAGAGACACCACACCTGTCCCTGGGGTGAGGACTTCATGATCACAAGGTGATACCACACCTGTCCCTGGGGTGAGGACTTCATGGTCACAAGGTGACACCACATCTGTCCCTGGGGTGAGGACTTCATGGTCATAAGAGACACCATACCTGTCCCTGGGGTGAGGACTTCATGGTCACAAGGTGATACCACACCTGTCCCTGGGGTGAGGACTTCATGGTCACAAGGTAACACCACACCTGTCCCTGGG